>ML777350.1:623886-665244 GCA_009831015.1 Picea engelmannii
TAAATTATTTCAATAATAAATTTAATGGAAAAATTAGAAGTGGGTTAACCCTAAAATAAGGAAAGTGGGCAAAGTGACCTAGAAGATGTTTTTAAGGAAGCTACTTGGAGAGTATAAATAAGAGGCAAGGCTCTCTCATTTTATATACACTTGAGAATATTGAATATATATAAGTGTCTAAGGTAACCAAAGGATATATAAGCCAAATTTCTTTGGTAAGGTGAAGAAAAGAAGGCCGAAATTCAAGGAAGGATAAATTCTTTTGATGATGCTTTCTAAGGTATGTTATTTACAGGTCATCTCACCATTTTCCCAATAATTTTTTTTCTAGAATGATTCAGATAGTGAAATTTTTACTCCATTGAGTAAACATATCCAAGTATCTGTGGTAATAAATTCATCTTTTGGGTCGTTGTATTTTTTGATTTACACTCCGTGGAAAATAAGGTTTGTGGGTAATCCTGAAACTAGTCTAAAACAGGTGTTTCAGGTAAAAACATCATAAATTCTTCATAATAGATCCCAATTCAGTAAAAACAAATGTGTTGGTTATAGTATAGTTTTTAGTATGATGTGTAATAGTTTCAGATCGATTCAACAAATATTCCATGCAGGGAACGCTCTACAAGGTCTCTCTCTAGAATGAGCCAGAATTCAACAGGGTATGCCATTTTTGCTATAACTCCTTTTCTGAGAGGTTCCAAGTAGTGAAACCAGGAGGAATTCCATAAAACACACTAAAGAACATTATATATCATTTTCATATATTTATTCATTACAGGTACAAAGTTATGATTATTTCAAGTTAGGGTTGTTGACTAATCCAAAACTAGTCATGTGAGACTAAAGAAAAGTTTGATGAAAATGATAGTCTCTTGTTGTTAAAGTTAAGGAAGGTTTGCAGGAATGTGATCATATACGCCAGGTCTATTATAGAGTTAAAAATCAGATTTGGATGATGAAATTGATGAGGGCATTTGGTTGAGGTACATGTCAGGTACTGGTTGAGACAAGTAGTTGATGAGTTGGCACATATATGAGGTGTATAGTTGATGATGTTGGTACATATTGATGAGTCATAGTTGATGAGTAGTTGATACATGATTGGTACATACTTGGTACATGTTTGGAGGCACTTGTTATTAGTATTGTTGACACATGGCTTATGGATGATGTAGCATACTTATATTATTAGAAGCACATATTGATCTTGGTGATGATTATGAGTTGTTGTGCTATACTTGGTTGATGCACATATTTTAGAGTTGTCTTGGTGATTGATATTGGTGAGTAGATCGGATTTGGTTGATAAAATTGATTAGACAGGTTGTTGTGATGGGTTGTTTGGACAAGTTGTCGTGACAGGTTATTTGTACAAGTTTGGTGCATGGTTGATGCACTTGCTCATGGTACATGTTGAGGTATAGGTTGGTGCATGGTTGATACACTTGTTTATGGTACATGTTGGTTGGTATAGATTTGGTGCATGGTTGATGAACTTTTTCATGGTACAAGTTGAGGTATAGGTTGGAGCATGGTTGATGCACTTGTTTATGTTATAGGTTGATTAGAGGTTGGTTGGTATAGGTTGGTGCATTGTTGATGCACTTGTTTATGGTACAGGTTGATTACAGGTTGAGGTGCAGGTTGATGCATGGTTCATGTTATTGGTATAGGTTTACAACAATATATCTCACAGTGATAGTGTGACAGTGGTTCCATCATTCTACTTATACGTCAGGGCAGTTGGACGGGGCAAGGACAGGTGGTTGTAGCCACCTTCCAGTTGTAGCCAGAGAACATAAGGGGTTGTAGCCTCCTTCTAGTTGTAGCCTGAGAATTGGGGTGTTGGATCTTCCCTTAGGTTGTAGCCTGAGAAACTAGGGTGTTGGAGCCTCCTTCTAGTTGCAGCTGGAAAACAAAGGAATTTGCTTCTTCCAATGACTGTAATTCTTCAAGACATATAGGAAAAAACATTCAGTGGTTTTCTCCCGCTTTGGGTTTCCACATAAAAAGATGGTGTACTTTGTATGTGTATGATTGTTCATTTGTTCATTTCTTATTTACTCTACAATTATTGGATGATAATGCTACATTGATATAACACTTGGATTATATGGTTAAAAAAGGATTAAATTTCTCTATTATTGATTCACCCCCCTCTTAGTACTCCAACACTTTAGGGGAGCCATAATACTAGTGGCCAGAGGAATTCACATGCACGAAGGTGGTGCTTCCTCCTTAGTCAGGCTAGTGCCATGGAGAAGGTGTGGGGAATACGAAGGCACCTCCAATGACTCCTGGTTGTTGTGTCGTTGGCTAGAAAAATGGGAAATGAGAGCTAATTGGGAGGGGGAGAGTCTGTCATGCCTGGAGAGGGAACTATAGTACTGTGGACCTCTCTTAGACTTCCCCCTTTCTCTGGGCATGTTGAGAAAAATGTGGAGGTCTGGGGCTGAGGGAAAAGAGGCTGTAAGACAATGTTTGGGAAAGCTCAAAAGGGTCGAGAGTAGAGAGGCGCCGGTGAAATTGTAGAGAAGAAGCTTGTGAGAGCCAAGAAAATGGTGAAAGTTCGCCAGATAGTGAAAGGAAGAAGTGAAGCCAACACAATTGAAGAGGGCAATGAGGCAAAGGAGTGAGGTGATGGGAGGGTAGGGTGAAAGAGCATCTGAGAAAAAAAAAACATAAAGGACGACAATGAGCCAAGGTGGAGGGAGAAAGGATGAGTTCACTAGGGAAAAATACCGCTTATTACTCCACAAGTTGATGACATCCCTAGCCATTAGAGCCGAATTGAAAGCCACCCTAGACCTGATACACCTGGTCTGGCTTGCACGAGCGACCATTAAAACTGTTTGGAAGTCCAGACGCACTACCATCATTGTCTGTGGGGTGTGAGCCATGCAGTGGTAATGGGTTGTGGACTGGGGTTAATAACTCCCCTGGCCGCTCCATTCCATGTGTCCGCTGACGTTGCCCAAGTGGCATCCCATCTAGGGAATAAAGTGTTCATATTACTATAATCATAATTCAAAATTTTAATATCATTGAAATATTCAAGAAAATAATTAATTGTTGCTTAATTGTTAATTAACAAAACTAATCCAAAAGTAATGAGATAAAAAGAGTTATTTGCTATAAATAATGCAAGTACATAGACATGAATCACATTGATAAATTTGGATCCTATAGGGTTTCTTTTCACATTAAAGATTTTATTTATGTAAGGAGCAGTAATCAAGGTTAGTATTGTGCCAACAATAAGATAATCTGACAAATGCTCCATGTTATTATCACAAGTCAACAACAATCTAACTTGGTTACTAAAAATATAGAGAAGCCATGCCACCATCTGTATGTACCAATTATCATGTACCACAATCACATTTTCCACATAATCAAAGAGGCACATTAGTTATTGTAGGTGTCGCCTATCAACAATTTATTTAGATAGAGAGTTTTTAAAAAAGTGACGTAAGAGGTGATGGATTTCCCTAACATATCAAACAAGGAATATGCTAATCTAGTTTTGCCAATTTTGCTAGTAATATTAATAGTTACTATGTTGTGAATAATTTATTGAGATGAAAGAAGCAAAGTGAATTTTATAAATCGATATTGAAAATAGTGTACCATCCATCCCATCCTTAATATTGATGCCAAATTATATCGGCCCAATATAGTATTTTATTGCACCAAGAGAAATGAGGTGCATTATATATCTTGGTATTGAAGAGAATGTAACATCAATCCCATATGTCGCATTTGTTACACCAATTTCAACATATGCAACTCAATATAATAATTTATATAAAATTCAAAGTAAAATACTAACAAATTTAGTTTTAGTAAAATAATAATCATTCACGAATATTCATAACATCATAAAAATCAAATCGGGAAAAAGGATTTGGGAGGGGAGGAGCAACTGCAAGCTATGGTTTTGGTAGTCACGAACATAGCATAGGACAACATGAACACCAAAGGGGGGGTTAAGGGTACCCCCTCATACAAACAGGTAGTGGTAGACATAGGGAAAGGGCCAAGGGGCGTATTTTTCAAGGCACCAATGACAGGCACCTCGAGTTCAGACCCAGAAAAAGGTTAGGAAAGGAACTAGGGAAAAAGAGAGTGCATGGAAGAAGAATCCAGAGAAACTTAGAGTGAGACGCAAGACACAGCGAAGACCAACCGGGTAGAAGGGCGCAACCCATGCAAACCCAAAACAACAATGATACCCAAGGTAATATTGGAGGATCCGCAAATGAAACTCTATAGGTATTAGATGAAGGTGCATGTGCTAATATATAATTTTATGGGCTTGTGGCCCACTGAAAGAATGTTGTGCAACTAGATCAAATATCACTAGAAGACAAATGGGGAAGTGGAGATCCATCTGGGCTCAAAAGGCTTCTTCACAACATTTTTCATAAACTTGGAGGACATGGATAGAGTCTTTGAGGGAGGGCCATACTTCCATGCATCAACAGGACTGTACATGTAGCCATGGAAGGAAAATTTCTCCCCAGAAAAAGAGACTTTCAAAAAGGTGTCAGTCTGGCTGAGATTCTATTCCCTACCTTTAGACTACTAGTTACCCTCTACTTTCGAAGCAATACGAAACAAACTGGGGAAATATATAAAGACCACAGAAGCCACCCTAAAAGGGATATATACGTCTTACGCAAGAATATTTATAGAGATGGATGTGTCTGGAGCACTCCCAGAAGCCATAAGCCTCTAATTCAGGGATGAGCAATGGATACAAAACATCAATTACAAACAGATCCCTTTCAGATGTAGAAGATGCCATGAACATGGTCACCTGATCAGGGAATGCCCTCTTAATAAAAGATAGGAAGAGAGAAACCCCAAACCACTGCAGGATGAGGATGGGTTTATAAAACCAAGCCCCAGAAGTAGAGAAAACAAAAATCAGAGTAAAGCTCCAGCAGGAAACAATCCATAGGTCCGAAATAAAATGGAAGGATGGGACAAAACCAATAAAGGGGTAGAAGATGATAAGGATACAACAAAATCTCAGGAGGTCAAAGAACAAACAACAAACGAGCCCACCGACCGACCAAGTAACCATAAGGAATAGGGAAGTTGTGCAACCCCGATGGATGGAGGAATCAGAGCTGACAACACCCCCATGAAAGAAACAGAGGGAGATGCGGAAATGAGAAACAAGGACACTTTTGGGAATATAAACCAAGATAAAAACAACATTGAAGAAAAAATGAAAAAACTCCAGGAAACCTACATTTCGGAGGGCTACATGGAGGAGTGAAAAAAGGAAGATATCCAAATGACCCAAGAATGGGAAGCACGATGCCAGCAAGAAGAAACTCTTTGGAAACAAAAGTCCCAGATCAGATGGCTAAAGGAAGGAGAATGAAACACCAAGTATTTTCATAGAAAAACCATGGCCAGAAGAGCCCATAACAAAATCCTGAAGATTAGGGACCAGGATGGAATAGAGAGAGAGTCACATAAGGACATCAAAACAAATCTGATAAACCACTTCCAAGGGATAGCCCAGGAACCCACCCAAGACAGAACGGAGGTGATACAAAGGATAGTCCAACATATCCCTCGCCTAGTCACTGAAGAAAAAAATAGCAACCTGAATAAGCCCATTGCGGAGGAGGAAATTAACCAAGCACTCCAGGAAATGCCCAATGGAAAATCCCCAGGTCCAAATGGTTTCACAGTGGATTTCTTCAAATCCTGCTGGGACGTTGTCAAACACGACGTATATAGAGTAGTGGAAGACTCTGTAAGGTTAGACTCCATTCTAAAAGTGCTAAATTCTATAATGATTACACTTATTCCAAAAGAAAATGAAGCCAAAACCCCTGATCGTTACAGACCTATAGCGCTGTGCAATGTGGTTTATAAGATAATCTCCAAGGTTATAGAAAATAGATTGAAACCACTCCTACCCACACTGGTTTCACAAGAACAGGAAGGCTTCATGGAAGGAAGACAAATAATAGACAATATCATCCATGCCCACGAGATTATCCACACCCTAAAGCTTCAGAAGAGAGGGGGAATGATAATACAACTGGACCTAGCAAAATCTTATGAAAAAATTAGCTGGCACTATATGGTCAAGACCTTGGAAGCTTTCAGCTCACCCAACACTGGATCAGCTGGATAATCATCCTAGTATCCACAACAAGCTACTTGCTACTAGTAAATGGAGCCTCTGCCAAAACTTTCTGGCCCACAAGAGGCATCATACAAGGAGACCCACTGTCCCCTTTCCCATTCATTCTAATGATGGAAGGTCTCAGTCGAAGCATAAAAAGTGCAACTGCAACAGGTGAAATAAAAGGTTTCAAACCCTTCGAAAATTGCCCTACTTCCACACACCAACAGTTCATGGATGACACCTTACTTCATGGAATACCCATGGTCAAGGAAGAAAAAGCCTACAAACGAATCCTAGAAGCGTTTGGGGAAGCCTCGGGGGCAGGATCAACCAGTCTAAATCTATGATCTTCTTCCTTAATACCAACCCTGCAATCCAAAGAAATTTGGCCAACATCTTGGACTTTGAATGCAAAGCACTCCCAACTAAGTACTTGGGCATTCCCCTAATAGACAAAGCCCACAAATTGTCAACTTGGGAAGGAATAATCAACAAGTTACAAGAACGGGTAAAAAATTGGACGTACAGATCCCTCAACCTATCCGAAAGACTTATCTTAACCAAGTCGGTTTTGCAAGAAATCCCAACCTTTATGATGTCCATATTCCCAACCCCCAAGGGGATTATACAAAAAATAAGAACCATACAAAGGGACTTCCTGTGGAGAGGAGCGAAAACAAGGAAAAAATGGGCACTGGTGGCTTGGGAGAAGGTTTGTAAACCAAAAAGCAAAGGAGGCCTAGGGTTACATGACCCACAAGTGACCAATGACGCCTATGGGGAAAAACTCTGGTGGCGTTGGTTCAAAGAAACTACTACACCATGGGTCAACCTGTGGAAGGCAAAGTATGCCTCAGACATATGCGACCAGGACAGAATCTGCTTCAGAGACACCAGGGAAGGTTCTGCCATATGGAACCTAGCCTGGCACAACAAGGCCTGGATCCATACACACAACTTTTGGGGAATAAGAAATGGCAGAACAACCAGATTCTGGGAGGACGCCTGGCAACATGAACCTAGAATGGAGAAACCGGACCGGGAGGAAATCCAACAGGAGCTGATTGCGCAAGGTAAAACCAGAGTCTACCATTACTGGAAACAAGTAACAGATCGCAACAAATGGAGAATCTGGAACACTCTCACCCCATAGAATAGAGACCAAAATAAAACAACAATAAAAGAGGTGGAGGAGGAATTGGGGAGACAAAAAATTGCATTCATGGATGGAAATGACTAGCTGAGATGGGGGCACAAAGATGGTGGGGAATTCAATCTCAAAGAAGTCTGACACTATATAGAGGACCAGGACCAAGAAGACCCTTCGCATCAATGGGATAAGATTTGGAACAACCCCCATTGGCCAAAAATAAAAATCTTCCAGTGGCTAATACTCCAAAATTGAATTCTAACTTGGGAAAACCTAAGGAAAAGAGGATTCATAGGTCCCTCAAGATGTCACCTATGTGAAGCGAAAGAGGAAACAATGAACCATCTCCTTGACGGATGTACCTACACTGCAGAAATCTGGGACTGGGCAACAAGCATCTTCCGACAGTCCAATAGGATAAGAGGGAATATATCTGCAACTATCAACATCTGGAAAGAGAACTACAACAAAAATGAAGAGGTGAATCTCTATTGGACCCTCATCCTGGGAATGATCATATGGGAAATATGGAAGGAAAGGAACCGGTGCATCTTTAGGAATCAAATCTAGATGGCAGGGAAGATGAAGGAAACAATAATCTTCATGACAAGAGAAATGGTACAGAGCCGCAACTACAAAAAAGGAAGAGCGCAACTCATAGACGAGGATCTTCGAATTTTAGAGGCCTTTCAACTGAAAGATGGATGTAACCCCAATCAGGTAAGACGACCACTGCAACTACAAGTAGGTGAGATCAACGGGAAACCACCACTAGAGGGATCCCTCAAGCTAAATTTTGACGAGGCGTCGAAAGGTAACACAGGACAGATAGGAATGGGAGGAGTAATCAAGGACAGTAAAGGAAAAATCATCTGGCTGTACACTGGGAGTCTAGGAAACTCAACCAACAACATCATGGAATTTGGAGCCCTGGAGACCATCTCGAGATTCTACACCGGGAAGGGATGACCAATGACATAGTGGAAGGAGATCCCACACTGGTCATCAACACAGTAAGGAGACTCCAAAACGACACCAGAGTGGGAAAAATTCAAAGGCATTGGCGCTTGGCTCATTCCCTACAAAACATTCAGGAGCACTTGCAGACAAGGATCATAGTGGAGTTGCACTGGGTACGGAGGTCAACAAATGGACTAGCGAACAGAATCGATAACAAAGGGGTCGACAAGGAAGGACCAAAAATGGATTCCATATGGAGTAACATCCTGAATGGTCAGTTCCCAACAGACTGCATCCAACTAGCGGCGAAGGACTGTGATGGAAAACGAAGTACGAATGACCACATCGAGGCTAGAGGTGCAGAAATAAATGAAGGGCACGTAGGATCCAGGAAGAATCTGATAGACCACCACTTAAACATGAGTTACAATGCAGATCCTAGTCACACAACAAGAGGAGGTACGACACCAAGGTCATGTCAATAGAAAGAAGTATAGGGGTTGTCCATGGGAGGGTAGAAAGAATAATCAGCAGGGGGCAAAGGAAAAAGGACAAAGAACAAAAGGGTTACCCATGGTCAGGTATTGGTACACCTCACCCACGCATAGATATGAGGAGGGGAAATGATTGGTGTAAAGAATGCAAGGCAAAGGATTGGCGCAGGGATAACGACAGGATTCCCAAGAGCACACACTCTGAAATAGTGAAAAAGGACCAGAAGGTATACCTTTACGAGAGACCCATGATTACCAGGATAAGCCCGCAGCCGAGGAAATCCCATAAAAGAACAAACACAAGGGATATTTATAGACCGGAGAGAAGCAATTAAAGAGTCCATCCTACATACTAGGAAGGGGCAAATAGGAACAAAGGAATAATTCAAGACAAGAACCACCAAAAACAAGCCGAGATGGTAAGAATGAAGAATACCCATATTAAGAGAGGCCCCCAAGGGGAGGAACTTTTGACAAGCGCCAGGAAGATCACAAGGATGGAGTAGGCAGCCAGAGAATCCAAGGGTACATTTCTTACGCAGGTCGATCCAAAGGGCAAATCAGTCATCAACAGGTGGGAGAGAGAAGTCAACACCACGCGCCAGGGCAAAGCTTGGGCGGAACTAATTCAAGAAGCGGATAGGATAAGGGACCCAGGGGCCACATAGCCCAGAACAACCCTCTACCACAAAACGGTGGAGGAATCCTGGTGCACAAAAATGTTGATAGACAAGCTAAGTGCTGATAGGAAAGAGACCAGCAGGGAAGCTATCAGGGAACACAAGAAGGCTAGTGAAAAAAGAATAGCAGAGGACCAGAGGAGACAAAAAGTAAAAATGGAACGAATGGCAGGACAATTCCACATTTAACTATGCTATGTCCACCACATGGACATCACTCCAGCAGACCGATGTGAAACACAAGCATGTATCAGGAAGATGCGCACGATGGAGTAGAGGAAGGAGAACGAGGCAAGAAAGGATGGAGATGAAAGCCATCCCATCATATTGGACTAGCGCAGTTTTCAACCCCTGGTCAAGTTGTTTATCAGTGTAGGAGCTACCCATGTTCTACATTTTTGTATTTTATGTACATGTTATGGTATAGTTTTCAAACTAGTTTTTGGAGGACTGGGTCGGTTTCCCATGGTGGCAGCCCAGCCCTCCCCCCTGCTATTGTAGGCAATGCAACTTCAAGATCCCTGATCTGGTTTCCTTTTTTGACAGATCAAGGGATCCCCCTTTTCCTTTTTGTACCATATTTTCTTTCAGTAATATAGAATTTCACACTCACTTACAAAAACAAATCATAAAAATCAAATCATCTCAAAGATGAAAGAAAAATAATCTAAGACATTTTTTTCTTTAAAAATATCATTCATAAAGAAAATATGCTCTCTCTCTCTCTCTCTCTCTCTCTCTCTCTCTCTCTCTCTCTCTATATATATATATATATATATATATATATATATATATAACTTATCCCTACTATCTTATATACATATATAAGATATATACATATACATATACATACATACATACATACATACATATATATATATATATATAAAACTAAACCCTACTATCTTAACTTATGAATTACAACTTATTTATTAATAAATTTGGACAAAATTTAAAATTGTCTAACATCATGTTGTAGTGGATTCATGTTAGGATATTTACACTTAGGAGTTAGTTAACATCTAATTGGTCTAATGTGTCGTTAGGTAAAAGTGTGTTTCTTAGTGTGTTTATTTAGTATGCATTAGTTTGCATTTGTAGTTAGGAAATCTGATGCAGGAGCATTGCAAGAGAGCGCAAATGGAGGACAACTAGATATGCAACAACGTGTATTTTGAAGGTGTTTTGAATTTGAAAAGATGAAACATTAATGTAATATCTGAAAATATATTTTTGCTTTTATGGCTTGGAGATTGTAGTGCAGATCTTGAACTTTTTCTCTCATCTTCTGGTTGTAGGCATTTAATATAATGAATGTAAAGTAGATGAAGGCTTTAATTCAATTTGATATCTAGAGTTGTAGGAGGGAAAACTCGAGAAATCTCCCTCGTATGTATTGTATTGTACCATTATTATTCTCGATAGTAATAATTAGAAGCTGTAGAGCAAGAGAATAGGAGATTAGAGAAGAAGATAGATTGTAGAAGATTGTATAAGCAGATAGTTTTTGCTATGGAACCCATGTACAAAAGAACTTGAATTAATATGAGAAGGCTTTAATCCAATTTCATGGTGTTGTGATGATTACTGTTTGCATCTATTGAATGGTATGTTTACAGTTTGCGTATATGCTCTGTTATACATTTGTTTCAATGTTGTGTATGTATATGATTTCATGTTGAATGTATGAAGTCTATAAGAGGGAGAGTGTAAGTTCAATTGTTTCTTTTTTTGAGAATTCCTACAAGGAGTGCAGTGAAGGTCCGCAAGGAGTGCGTTGACAAGATTCCGAGTTTTACCTTAGAAAATCCTAGGAGTGATACCATTGTTCTTATACCAGTAGAAGTGCAAGTAGCACAGATTTGTGCAAGGTGTGAGCAGGCCGGTTGAAGTCTTATATTTTTCCAACCCAAGTGAGTGGTTGAAGAACATCTCTCGCAAGGAGTGCGCAGAGGTGGAAGATATCAAATAATCAGTGATTATCGTGAAGGCCACAGGGAGTGCATGTAGGATTCTTTAGAATCCTTGAGTTTGCAACAAGAACCAATCTCAGGAGGGATAGAGACTTAGAATAGTTCGAAGGAAGAACGAAGGTTGAAGTCGCCTCGCAGAAATCAAATTTAGGAGGAAGGACGCCATGTTCTTTGGCAGGAGTTGTCAAAATTTTGAATGAACAGTTGAAATTCTTAGAGGGAGAACCACCAATTTTTCGTGGATCGTTGGATCTAGTAGATCAGTGGAGAAGATAAAAGCGATATTCTTTCAACGGTCGCAATCTTAGGAGGGATAAAAACCATTACATCCAAAGGAGTGTGGGTCATTGATTGACACTCTGAAATTTTGGCATTTTTGAAGTTGAGAGTTCGAAGGAAACAATTGTCGGAAGTCGCGATACGCGAAATCCCGACGCGTTTAGGACCATTTATAATGGAAAGAACCCAGGACCATTGATCTGGTGCTTTGAATTTTGACATTTCGAGAATCGGGAGTGTGGAGGAAACGAGTACCTGGAAGTCACAAAATCCCAATAGGATCTGGACTGTCAGATCATGGAAGAATCTGGATCGTCGATCTGCAGCAAAGGAATATCGTGATTTCGGTTATCATGTAAAGGGAGGAACCTTGCATCGTGAACCCCTGATACCTGAAATCCCGACTAGCTCGGAGGTTGAGCCCCGGGCCACAGCCGAGGGTCACCACAAGAGAGATAAGGGAGGAGCTAAGGACCATTAGCCCATTTGGAGACTTCGAGACTTGGAAGAGTTAGAGTGCATTTCAGAAAGGGTTCTGATATCGTGAAACACGATGCGCCTATTGAGTGAGGTCATGGTCACGCTGGTGGTCACGTGGGGTGGAGGTTCATGCCTAGCACTTGTTTGCGTGGGTATAACTCCTAAGAAGGACATGTGGTTGTATGATTTTGGAGATTCTAGTGGGGATCAGAGAGTTATTTCGACTCAAGGGTGTTGAAGATCCATAGGTTGGGAGGCCAAGCGAACCCTATTAAGGTGGGGTTCTGCATCAGGTGGTATCAGATCTTAGTTAACAACTTTTTTTTTCTATGGAGGGAAGACATAGGACAATTGTGATTTGAATTTTGTGTGAACGGATTGAATCAATGTTACCAAGAAGACGTCAAAAGAGACCCATGCCCGATCCAGCCATGTAAAGGGAAATGAGAGAACTTCGTGCTTGATTGGATGCTATGGAGACAACATAGAGACGAATAGTTGATACCAGATATATCAGTGAGGCTGAAAGAGAAAATGAGGCTGGAGCCGAAGAATAAGTTGTAGCCGAATATGCTGTAGAGGAACGTCTATTCAAAGCTGTTGAAAGAATAGGGGCCAAAGAAAAATTGGACATCCCGATGTATGAAGGAAACTTAGACGTTGAGGAGATTCTAGATTGGTTTAGAGATCTGGATAAATACTTCGACTATGAGGATATCGAAGAATATAAGAAGGTTAAACATGTTGTCACCATACTAAAAGGGCATGCAACACTGTGGTGGGATGAACTGCGGGCTGATAGGCGTTGCAAAGGAAAACAAATAATTAAAATCTGGGACAGGATGGTTGCTAAGATGAAAGCCAAATTCATACCCAGGGATTACCAAATCAATCTATTCTAAAGAATGTAGAATTTGAGACAGAAAGGGATGATAGTGAAGGAATACATAGAGGAGTTTTACCAGATAAACATTAGAGTTGGTCATCGTGAGAGTGATGATGAAAAAGTCACCAGATACATGAATGGACTGAGATATGAGATTCGGGATGAAATGAGCATGGTAACGATAAGAACTGTAGAGGATTCTTATCAGATTGCTTCAAAGGCAGAAGTAAAGTTGGGTCAAAAGAAAGGTCAAAGGGGCAGAGGTATAAGTCAAAGCAGAGGCAAAACAATTGCCCAAGATAGAGTACAAAAGTCCAAGGATGAAGAAAAGAAACCTCATAACCACCTAGAAAGGGGAGAAATCTCACAAGGAGGACAATATGTCTACATGGACACTTTTCCACAAGCAAGAGGAAGAGGAAGAGGCAGAGGAGGTAAAATAAAATGTTTTGTCTGTGGAAAGATCAGACACAAATCTTGGGAATGTCCCGATAGAAAAAGAGATAGAGGATGCGAAGCTCACATTTCATAAGCGCAAATGAGAAATGTTGAGGCAGAAGATGCATAAGGTGGAAGATCCTTAATGATGTGGAAAATTCTCTGGAAGCCAGAGAAGGAGATAGAGAATCCAGTCCAAAGGAACAACTGATTGCAAGATGAAGGATAGGGTATGCAAGGTAATTGTGGATAGTGGAAATACAAATAATCTAGTATCCACAAAAATGGTGGAGAAGCTGGAATTGGAGACATTTGCACATCCAAGCCCATACAAGGTTTCGTGGTTGCAAAAAGGACATAAGGTAACAGTCACTAAACAATATTTAGTTGAATTTAAGATAGGGGGATATAGAGATGAGATCTTATGTGATGTTATTCCCATGGATGTCTGTCATCTTTTGTTGGAGACAAGAAGACAAGAAGGAGAAAGTAGAAGAAATCAATACTATACTTCTCATGAGTGGGAAGGAACTTCTTGATGAAGTCAAGAAAGGTGAAGAAATGCAGTTTGATGTGGCAAGAAAACCTAGAGTCATCTTGACTAGTACTTCAAGATGATCTACCTGAGGAAATTAAGGAACTGCTGGAGAATTTCGCTGATAAAGATGGTGGACGATTTACCTTGTTCATTGTCACCCATCATAAGTATAATCCATCACATAGAACTTATACCAGGAGCGAGTTTACCAAACAAAGTAGCGTACAGTCTGATGCCACATGAGAATGAAGAGGTCAAGAGGAAAGTCCAGGATTTGATGGACAAAGGGTTGATTAGAGAAAGATTGAGTCCATGCACCGTGCCAACAATGTTAAGTGTGAAGAAGGATGGTGGATGGAGGATGTGTAAAGACTTGTGGGCAATAAAAAAAATCACCATCAGGTATAGATTTCCCTTACCGAGGATGGATGACTTAATGGATTGCTTGAGTGGAGCAAAGTTTTTTTCAAAAATTGATTTGAAAAGTGGATATCATCATATTATAATGAGGGAAGGTGATGAATGGAAGACAACATTCAAGGCAAATGAAGAGTTGTATGAACAACTTGTCATGCCATTTGGTTTGACAAATGTGCCAAGTACTTTCATGAGATTGATGAATGAAGTCTTGAAGGATTTCATTGGAAAAATTGTAATTGTGTATCTTGACAATATACTGATCTTCAGTAAGACTGAGGAAGAGCATTTGAGACATGTAACTCTAGTGATGAGGAGGTTGCAGCAAGAGAAGTTGATGATAAATCTAAAGAAGTCATATTTCATGAAGAAGGAGCTCGTTTATTTAGGTTTTGTAATCTCTTCGAATGAGTTGAAGATGGATCCCGAGAAGGTAAAAGAGATCAAAGAATGGCCATCGCCAAGGAATATATTTGAAGTTAGAAGCTTCCATGGATTAGCTAGTTTTTACAAGAAGTTCATCAGAAATTTTAGTGGGATTAGTGCACCAATGATGGACACAGTCAAGAAAAGACATAAATATTTTCATTGGACAGAGGAAGAAGAAATAAGTTTCAAGTTGTTAAAGGAGAATATAATCGAACAACCAGTTCTGGTTCTGCCAGATTTCAATAAAACATTTCAAGTCAGATGTGATGTGAGTGGATTTACGGTTGGAGCAGTCTTAAGTCAAGACAATAGACCAATTGCATACTTCAGTGAGAAGCTGAATTAAACCAAGATGAAATATTCCACATATGATAAAGAGTTTTATGCAATCATACAGGCGCTGAAGAAATGGAGGCACTACTTGGTTCCGAAAGAGTTTTTTTTGTAAAATGACAACCATGTTTTACAATTCGTAACCAGACAGGAGAAACTGAACCAAAAACATGCAAAATGGGTTGAATTTATGTAGAACTTTACTTTTGTTATAAAGCAAACTTCTGGAACTGTTAATAAGGTTGTTGATGCATTGAGCATGAAATGTTTGATTCTGCAGGAGTTTCGTGTGAATACCTTAGGTTTTCATAGCCTTAAGGATATGTACATAGATTATTCATATTTCAAGGATGCTTATGAAGCATGTGAGAATCTGGTTCTGAGAGATAGAAGCCAATGGGTTGAATATTTGATCCAGGATGGATTATTATTCAAAGGAAATCAGTTGTGTATCCCGAAGAGTTCTATGAGAGAAAACCTTTTGAAGGAGAAACATAGTGGGGGATTGGCTGGAAATTTCGTCCATGACAAAACGTTCACACAACTGAACAGTTTGTATTATTGACCAGGGATGAGGATAGATGTCAAGAAGTTTGTGAACAAATGTAGAATTTTCCATCATGCAAAGGGAAAAGGAAAAAATACAGGATTGTATCAACCATTGGTGGTACCAGAGAGGTCCTGGGATGAAGTAAGCATGGATTTTGTGTTAGGACTGCCAAGAACATAGTGAGGTTGTGATTCCATATTTGTGGTAGTCGACAGATTCTAAAAAATGACACATTTTATTCCATGTTAGAAAACCAGTGATGCAACACACATTGAAAACCTGTTTTTCAAAGAAGTTGTTCGACTTCATGGTTTACCCAAGAGTATTGTTTCAAATCGAGACACCAAATTTGATGGTCAATTCTGGAGGACACTATGGAAAAAGTTGGGGACAAGTTTATCTTTTAGCTCATCATATCACCCTCATATGGATGGATAGACTGAGGTAGTAAATCAAAGTTTGGGGAAATTATTGAGAAGTTTCGTAATTGAACACCATACACAGTGGGATTAGAATTTGTTGCAAGCAGAATTTGCATACAATGGCTCACCTAACAGGAGCACAGGAAAAATCCCATTCAAGATAATGTATGGAATGCAGCCAAGAGGAGTATCTAAGTTGAGAGACTTGGAGCAAAATGAGTTCAAAAGTGCTGGCAGAAGATTTTGCAGCAGAGATGCAGGAGCTCCATAGTAAGATTAAAGAGCGGTTGTAGAGTTCCAACCAAGAATACAAGCGTAGAGAAAATCATCATAGAAGAGAGCTTCAGTTTGAAGTAGGATATTTAGTATTAGCACATATAATAATGGAAAGGTTCCCAAGGGGAATGTATAATAAGATGAAAATGAAAAAGATAGGGCCATGTAAAATTTTAAGGAAGTTCAAGCAAATGATTATGAGATAGAATTGCCAGATGGTGTAGGCATATCACCCATATTCAACATAGCAGGTCTGTACCCTTACAGAGAAGATGAAACAAGAGGAGAAAAGACTCAGAAGGAAGTTCAGTGGGTCAAACAACTTCTTGTATCTGAAAATCCGCAGATGGAAAAGATCATTGATAATAGAGATATCAATAAGACCCAGAGAAAGACGTATTTTGAATACTTGGTAAAGTGGAAGGGACACACGATTGAAGATGCTAGTTGAGAAAGCGAAGAGGATATTCAGAAACGTGGATAGACAGTGAGGAGCTCATGGTCCTGTCCATGAATTTTTCAGCTAGCGCAATATGATGCAGGAGCATCGCAAGCGAGCGCAAATGGAGGAAAACTAGATATGCAACAACGCGCATTTTGAAGACGTTTTGAATTTGAAAAGATGAAACATTAATGTAATATCTGAAAATATATTTTTACTTTTATGGCCTAGAGATTGTAGCACAGATCTTGAGCATTTGCTCTCATCTTCCAGTTGTAGGCATTTAATATAATGAATGTAAAGCAGACGAAGGATTTAATTCAATTTGATAGCTAGAGTTGTAGAAGGGAAAAATTGAGAAATCCGTACCATTATTATTCTCGATAGTAAGAATTAGAAGCTATAGAGTAGGAGAATAGGAGAGAAGAGAAGAAGATAGATTGTAGAAGATTGTATAAGAAGATAGTTGTTGCTATTGAACCCATGTACAAAAGAACTTGAATTAATACGAGAAGGCTTTAATCCAATCTCATGGTGTTGTGATGATTACTGTTTTCATCTATTGAATGATATGTTTACAGTTTTCTTATATGCTATGTTATGCATTTGTTTCAATGTTGTGTATGTGTATGATTTCATGTTGAATGTATGAAGTCTGTAAGAGGGAGAGTGTAAGTTTCAATTGTTTCTCTTCCTGAGAATTCCTCCAAGGAGTGCAGTGAAGGTCTACAAGGAGTGCGTTGATAATATTATGAGTTTTACCTCAGAAAATCCTAGGAGGGATACCATTGTTCTTATACCAATAGAAGTGAAAGTAGCACAGAGGAATGCAAGGTGTGAGTAGGTTGGTTGAAGTCTTATAATTTTCCAACCTAAGTGAGTGTTTGAAGAATGTTTGTCACAAGGAGTGTGCAGAGGTGGAAGATATTGGATAATCAATGATTATCGTGAAGGCCGCAGGGAGTGCGTGCGGGATTTTTTAGAATCCTTGAGTTTGCAGCAAGAACCAATATCATGAGGGATAGAGACTTCAAATAGTTCGAAGGAAGAATGAAGGTTGAAGTAACCTCGCATAAATCAAGTTTAGGAGGAAGGACGCCAAGTTCTTTGGCAGGAGTTGTCAAAATTCTGAATGGACGGTTGAAATTCTCGGAGGGAGAACCACTAATTTTTCGTGGACCGTTGGATATAGTAGATCAGTGGAGAAGATAAAGGAGAGAGTCTTTCAATGGTTGCAAGCTCAGGAGGGATATCAGTCATTATATCCAAAGGAGTGTGGGTCGTCGATTGGCACTACAAAATTTCATCATTTCGGAAGTCAGGAGTTCAAAGGAAACAATTGTCAGAAGTCAAGATACGTGAAATCCCGACACGTTCAGGACCATTGATCGTGTAAAGAACCCAGGACCATTGATCTGGTGCTTTTAATTTTGGCATTTTGGGAATTAGGAGTGTGGAGGAAACGACTACCCAGAATTCGCAAAATCTCGATTCGTGAAATCTCGATAGGATCTGGACCATCAATATATGACAAAGGAATATCGTGATTTCGGCTATCGGGTAAAGGGAGGAACCTTGCATCGTGAACCCCCGATACACGAAATCCCGATGAGCTCAGAGGTTGATCCCCAGGCCATAGCCGAGGGTCACCACAGGAGAGATAAGGGAGGAGCTAAGGACCATTAACCCATTTCGTGACTTCGATACTTGGAAGAGTCGGAGTGCAATTCAACAAGGGTTTCGATATCGAGAAACATGACGCGCCTGTTGAATGAGGTCGTGGTCACGCTGGTGGTCACATGGGGTGGAGGTTCACGCCTAGCGCTTGTTTGCGTGGGTGTAACTCCTAAGAAGGACATGTGGTTGTATGATTTTGGAGATTCCAACAGGGATCAGAGAGCCATTTCAGCTCAAGGGTGTTGAAGATCCATAGGCCAGGAGGCCAAGCGGACCCTGCTGAGGTGGGGATTTGCATCAAAATTCGACGGTCACAATATGTTCCTGACATAGAGTGATCTGACGGTTCATATTATCCTCAATCTTAACGACCATTGATCCATGACTTAACACCCGATTGGTCCATGACCTATATTTAAAGATCATGGAGGGTCATTTTTCGATGATCAATTGTGAGAAACTCTCTTGTAAAATCTCTTTGTAATATTGTTTTTTGCATTAATAAACTACTCCAAGTGGCTGCATTGGCTGGGGTAGTGGATGTTTCCTTGTAGGGGTTTTACCATGTCAAAACATCAGTGTGTTGAACTTTGATCTAGTTGTGTGAGTGGTTACTGAAGGTGTTCATCCTCTGTTGGAATACGTGTGTTGTCGAACATGGTATCAGAGCGTGTTTGAAGACCCACTCTTGTTGTAGATTGAGATCGTGAAGCCGAGTTGCCTCATCTCCATTTTATGTCATTTCCATACATTTATGGGATGAGAGGACTATTCTGTTGTGTCTAGAGTGCTCCTTTCAGTAAGGATCACTTTTCGTTTCACTCTAAAAGGTTTATGTTTGCCTAAGATACGACCATTTCAGTCAGATCTGGAGGTATAAAGCCTGAATACACATTTTAAAATTTTTTGTAGAGTATTGTTTTGGTTTTATATTATTTATTTACGATTTGCTACTCTTTTAGATCTACATATTCTCTTTGCCCTGTGCCCTGTGCGATCTCAAAAAATCAGAAACAGATAGGAAAAGGTGCATCTTCCAGGTAAGCTAACTGAGATCTAAGCCTTGTTGTCATCGAGAAGAGAAATTTTTTTCTTGTGTGAAAAGAGTTTTTTTTTAGCACGCTCTCTAAGGCCATCTTCAACAACAACAAATCCAAGGCCATCTTCAACAACAACAAATCCAATGACGTCTTCAATAACAACTACAAAAACAATAATCCTCTTGCTAAACAATACAATATGTTTTGCTAGATCATTTGGTTAAAAGTTGCCTTATTAAGTAAGAGGTCTTGAGTTCAAGTCTCTCTTTTGTTACTTTTTTTGAAAAGGTTCATGCTAAAATTGTAAAGTGTATTTCACTTCAAGTATAAAAGTGAATCACTATAAGTAGCTTTAATATTTTATTTTAGAGTTATTTATTTTGCATGCAATTTTTCTTTTATAAAGTAGTTTCATTGTAAAAGTGATCCTCACTTCTCTTTATAAAAGTGGGTCACTTCATAAAGCAACTTACACCCCCACATGGTCCTTTGGTTACCGTTTATGCCTTTTTTTTTAAATGACATAACTCTCACATATGAAGTCCATTTTCGGTGTTGTTTTTTTTAAAACCGCCTAAATTTTCGAGATTTTTCCATCCAGATCATCAATTTTAGTTTTTAAATCCATATTATCTGCATATTTAATATGGATTCTACAAGCAATCTCTTTCTTACCAGCACCAACTACTTCCAATGGAAATCCCATATGGAGGATTTATTAAGATGTAAAGGCTTGTACCAGATTACCTTGGGAAAGGAAACAACACCCATTGATGTTGATAAGAAAGTAAAATGGGATAATAGGAATGAAGAAGCACATGGATTAATCAAAATGTCCATCTCTCCTGATTTAAGGTTCCACCTTCAATCAATTTATCAACCCAAAGAATCTTGGGACAAGATTGAATCTTTGTTTGGTAAACACAATATTATTCGAGCACAACAGTTAGAAAATCAAGTACTGAATTTAAGTTTAAATTATTTTTCTTGCATTGAAGACTATCTATCTAAGTTTAAAACACTTAGAACTTTATGTGAAGAATGTAATATAAAGATAGAAGAAGATCGTTGCATCTATCTTATTCTTTATAATCTAGGTAGTGCATATTTTGTGTTTGTATCTACCTTTTATGCCATGCAAGAGGCTCTAGGGATAGTTTATGAAAAACCTAGTCTTGAAAATTTTTGTGATGCTTTGATTAGAGAGAAAGATAAGCTTGTACAACTTGGACTGATCAGCACTACATGTACCTCCAAAAAATCCTTAGTCGTCCATCAAAAAGATAAACCCAAGAATACTAAGAAGCAACATCATCGCCACAACAACAAACAATATAAGGGTCCCAAACCCACTCAGATAGCTTCTACTCCTAATGGTAACAAAGGAGAAAAATATAAAAGTAAGAATACTGACAGACATTGCAACTTTTGTGATAAATATGGTCATGATGATTCCAAATGTTTCAAGAATATGGCAGCTTTAGAAGCAACGATGAAGAAGCACAACATCAATATTGTTTCTACTTCTTCTTGTTCTCATGGACATGCACTTTATGCTTCTGGTTTCTCCTTCAATAAAACTTTTACTTGTTCTTCTGATGAGTGGCTTATTGATTCTAGAGCATATTATCATATGGATAAGGATAAAGACATATTTTCTACTCTAAATGAATGTGACACCAAGAAAATATTTGTAGGTGATGATAGATCTCTTAGTGTTGAAGTATATGGAATAATTCAAGTAGAAAATGATCATTTCAATGATGTATTATGTGTTCCAATTCTTTCTTGTAACCTTCTATCAATATATCAAATCACTCATTCAGGTGAAGGTAAAACCATAGTTTTTTCACCTCACCAAGTTTTAATAAAGGATCTAAAAGATCCTAAGCATGTTCTTGCAACTGGAATTGTTGATGATATTACCAGGTTGTACAAGTTTGACAACTTCGGGTCATCATATTTTTCATCATTTTTTATTGCTCATAGTGATGATTGAGAAAACTTTGGCATGAGTGGTTTGCTCATTTAAACTATCGCTCATTGCAACAACTATGTAATCAATAGACAGTGATTGGTATTCCTCTTGTTTCATGCATAGATGGTGTTTGTGTCAATCGTGTTCTTGACAAACCTCATAAGGACAATTTTGACAAACATGCCTCTTGGCATGCCTCAGGCCCTTTGCATCTTGTTCACAGTGATTTGTGTGGTCCACTTTCTTCTCCTTCTTTTTCTGGGTGCAAGTATTTATTAACTTTCATTGATTTTCCAGACATACTTGGGTTTACTTATTAAAACTTAAGAGCAAAGTTTTTGACAAGTTTTTGGCCTATAAGGCCCTTGTAGAAAAGAAATCTGGACATCAAATTTAAAAGTTAAGAACAGATAATGGAGGTAAATATGTGAACAATAATTTTACAAGTTACTGCACTACACAGGGCATCCAAATGCAACACATTGTTCCATATACATCACAACAAAATGGTGTTGCTGAGAGAAAGAACCTCACATTAAAATAAATGGCTAATTGTATGATCCAATCTAAGGGATTAAGTCTAAAGTATTGGGCAGAAGCAATCAACTGTGAAAATTACATAGTAAATCGCACTCCCACAAAGGCTCTTAAAAATATAACATTGGAAAAAACGTTGGACTAAAATTAAACCAGATGTAAGTCACTTCCGTGTATTTGGCAGTATAGCATGGGCTCACATTCCTAATGAGAAAAGGAAAGCATTGCAGCCTAAAAGTGAGAAGTGTATATTTGTTGGTTATTCTATAGATGTCAAAGGTTATAGACTTCTTCAACCACATTGTAATGAAATTATTATTAGAAGAGATGTTAAATTTGATAAAAATATCTTGGTCTGCGAGCCTAATTCGTCAATTGTACCTTCTTTAGCCTGCGAGCCATCTTTGGCGTTTGTGCCTTCTTCTATTCCTATTCTGGTTTATTCTTCAGATGATGAAAATGAGGATGAAAATCCACCTCCGCCTACTCACCTTCCTCTATGAATCCTTTGAACCTGAACCAACACCAGCTCCACATCTTCCTAGATGGGTTTTTTCAACACGAGAAGCAACTAGTGATCTTGTCGGTGATATTTCAAATCAGCGTCATACACGTTCACAGTTCCAGAAAGATTCTTATCTTTTGGCTCAAGTTTTAGAGACTCCTGATCCAAAGACATTTATAGAAGCTTCAGGTCATCTAGATTGTGATACAACAATGAATGAAGAGTATCGTTCTTTAATGGCCAACAATACTTGGGATCTTGTACCTCTTCCAAAAGGAAGAAAACTTACCAGATGTAAATGGGTCTACAAAAATAAGTATGCATCAGATTGAAGTGTTAAAAAACAAAAAGCTTGGTTAGTTGCCAAAGGATTTTCCCAAGTTGAAGGAATTGACTATAATAAAACCTTTTCCTCTGTAGCCAAAATGAATTCCATCCGCCTTGTTCTTTCCCTTGCTGCCTCACATAAATGGGAGGTCCATCGGATGGATGTTAAATCTTCCTTCTTGCACAGAAATTTGCAAGAAGAAATATACATGGAACAACCTCCTAGCTCTGTCTAGAATGACTCGAGCCTTTTTGTCACCTTAAGAAATATCTTTATGGTCTTAAGCAAGCTCCCTAAGCTTGGTATGCCAAAATGGACAACTTTCTTATTGACACTAGATTCTCTAGATGTCATTCTGATCCTAATGTCTATACCAAGAAAGTAGGAAGCCATCTCATAATCCTTGTCCTTTATGTTGATGATCTTATCCTTACTGGTCGTGACTCAAAAATTTTAAACCATGTGAAAACCAACCTTAAGAAGAAATTTGAAATGACAGACTTAGGGTTTTTGCACTATTTCCTTGGCCTCCAAGTTTTACAAACCAATGAAGGAATTTTTCTTTCCCAGTCTAAGTATGCTTGTGACCTTCTTCGTCACTTTCACATGGATTATTGTAAACCTACCCCTTCTCCCTTCTAGTCTGGAGTCAAGATTTTTGCCACATGTACTTCTCCCGAAGTTGATGCCCCTTTGTACCGTCAGTTAGTTGGTAGTCTCTTATACTTGACTCATACCCATCCTGATCTTTCCTTTGTTGTTGGTCTTGTTGCTCGGTATATGAAAACACCCCATGAAAGCCATTGGAAAACAAATAAAATGATACTTCGCTATGTCAGTGGTACAGTTCAGTTCTGGATACATTATAGTTCAGGGGGGGATCCTTTATTGGTTGGTTTCACTGATTTAGATTGGGTCGACGAACCTGATGATCGGAATTCTACTGCAAGTTATGTTTTCAGCCTTTGTTTAGGACCCGTCACTTGGGCCTATAAGAAACAACATGCTATTGAACTTTCTTTAGCAGAAGCAGAGTACCAAGCAATGGTAAATGCAAGTCATGAAGCCTTGTGGCTTCGACAGATCCTTTCAAAGTTTGGATTTCAGCAACATCATACGACCAGCCTTTGGTGTGACAATTAGAGTGCCATAAATCTCGCCAAAGACCCAGTTCAACATCAACGCTTCAAGAACATCGAGATACACATGCACTTCATCAGAAAGCTCAATCATGATCAAGTTATTGAAGTGCTATTTTTCCCTACAGAAGATCAAGTTGCAGACATTTTCACAAAGTATCTTACAGAAGCGAAGTTCTCCAAACTTTGATCTATGCTAGGAGTTCAGGAAGTTGTCATTAAGGGTGGATAGGCTCTAATGCCTCCTTCCTTCTCCTATTGTGTCACTATTGTAAATCCTTCAATCTTATCCCAAGTTGTTCTTAAGGGGGGATGTTAGGATATTTAGACACTTAGGAGTTAGTTAAGATCTGCTTGGTCTAATGTGTCGTTAGGTAAAAGTGTGTTTCTTTAGTATGAATTAGTATGCATTTGTATTTAGGAAATCCGACGATCATGATATGTTCCCGACATAGAGTGATCCGACAGTTCATATTCTCCTCGATATTAACAGCCATTGATCTATGGCTTAACACCCGATTGGTCCATGATATCTATTTAAAGAGCATGTAGGGTCATTTGTTGATGATCGATTGTGAGAAACTCTCTTGTAAAATATCTCTGTAATATTTTTTTTTTCATTAATAAACTGCTCCAAGTGGTCGCGTTGGATGGGGCCATGGATGTTTCCGCGTAGGGGTTTTACCACATCAAAACATCAATGTGTTGATATTTGATCTGGTTGTGTGAGTGGTTACTGAAGGTTTTCATCCTATGTTGGAATACCTGTGTTGTCAAACAGTTCAAACTTGTATGCACCAATAAACTTCGATAATTCACCTAAAAATATGTTTATGGATACTTTACTATTTCTTCCTCATGTAATAAACCATTATTCAACTATATTGAAGTATTTCATTGTGCATAAAAAAACAAAACAAATAAGAAAGAGGTAGTGGAGACGACAATAATGATGATGGAAATAATGATGATGTCAATGAAGAAAATAGTACTTTGGAAGGTTGAGATAATATCGATAAAGCTAAATAAAGTGTAAATTGTTTTCAAAAAATATTTGAAGATGAAAGAAAAAGTGGTGAAGAAGGATTTGGATGTGAATTATATAGTAGCCAAAAATATTTTGACATAGTAAAAATAAACAAGAAGACTAGTATGATCATCATCAAGGCATAGTGGAGACAATAATGATGATGCCAATGAAGAAAATAGTCTATGGGAAGGTTGAGATAATACCAATAAATCTAAATAAAAAGTAATTGGTATTGAACTAATATTAGTGTAACATCCCGCTCTTGCGCACACATGATTTGACTTATTCCTTGAGGACACTTACGTGCAAGTGATCCGGTTCATTATATGATTGTCTTCTTCGCTTATGGATTCCGATGATGATGCTTATGAATTATGATGTTATTTCATTTGATTATCTATCTATAGATAGGTGTTATTGACGGGTTTCTCCTGAGTGTGTATGACACTTGACAGATTGAGGATGTCGATGGACCTCCTTGGAATCCGGATCGAGTCAGGGAGTGGACTATATATGGTTTGGGTATTTTTGTTTAGGCATATGTGACATATGAGCAGGTATATTATGATGTTTTGATGGATCGTTGACATGTTTCATTTATGGATGCAGGCTGGCGATTGCTTGCTAATCATACTCACATTAGGAGTAAAGGGGCCATGCACAACAACCAAAGATATTGAGGGATATGTGTGGCATCAGCCCTACCGCAACCTACTAGAACTCTCACCGTGGCTTGAATTGTAGGTTTATGATTACCTAGTTTGAGAGATCCACGATGTCGTGAGGGCTGACTGAGACAGTCGCTCACGAAGATTCTAAGGGTCACACAATAAGGCAGGTTCCTTTTTTCTTAGAGGCCCTTAGACTCCCACACGGTTTCCTGATGGAGTATTGACTCAAAGGGTTGGACAGCTACAAAAATAAATCAAAGGTGAGTGGGACCCTTGGAGCATGTAGTGCGTCTTGAACGACATGTCACATAAATAAAACATGAACAAAGGCGATCGACACCCTTGGAGCACGTAGTGCATCTTGAAGGGCACATTGCATAAATAAAACATGAACAAAGGTGAGTGGCACCCTTGGAGCACATAGTGTGTCTTGAAGGACACGTCACATAAATAAAAAATGAACAAATGTAAGTGGCACCCTTGGAGCACGTAGTGCGTCTTGAAGGGCACGTGACTATTTTTAACATAGGTGAGTCAATGAACCTAGGTGCCTAGAAAAAAATATTTTATTTTGACATGGTCAACCTTAAAATAAATGTTGAATGAGTAAATTTTATTAATTATAAATTCCCTTAAAAAAAATGCCAATCCTAGTTGAAATTAAAGCCTAGGTCTAAATAGGGTAAGAGGACTAAAAATTAATTAATCAATTAATAAAAGGGGGATGAAGAAAAATCAAATTAAGAATTTAAAGGAGAATTTATTTATCTAAGAATTAATTAATGTTTATGTGCAAGACATGCTAATTTGGAACCTAGACAAAAAGGGGAATTAAATGCAAAAAGGAATGTGGGACATAGAAATGAATCTAGTCTAGAGAACTTTCCTAAATAAAACTCAACTAAGTTTTAAGAAAGGCGTCAATCATTAAAGGAAATTGAGGGAATAAAGGGACATCAAGGGGCGTTTCTAGGAGCGCTTTTAGGATGGGTGAGGGAAATTGGCAATTAATTAAATTAAATAAATGAATTTTTGGTGCAACTAAGGGATCGAGTGACAAGTGTATGAGGGATAGTATTCCTAATTAATTTTTAATAAAAATAATTTAACGTGCAATTGGCAAGTGTCACTAAGAATAACTCTATAAAAGTAATGCCAAAGAAGAGGAAGGGATCACGACTGGTATGCGTAAGGTTATGCTGCCATATTTTTCTTGACTGATTTTTCTTATGGGAGTTGGGATACCTAGCTCGAATAGAGAGTGTTAGCTCGTCCTTGCAAGGTAAGATGGGAGCTATCTTTTTCTGGTTATGGTTGTGCGTGGCCCTTTTGCGGCTCTGGGGGTTAAGGGGGAAGAAGAGTACCCATAGTGTTGGTTGGGAGGTACTAGTGAGGTCTCACGATTAGAAAGCGAGAGCTGGGAGGATTGTCAGCTGCCGAAGAACATCAACAAGTCCATCTCCGTCGTCAGTTATGGTATTCTAATGAAATTATAATTGCATTTGCATTAATTTGTATAATCGATTTTTTGTTTTTACCTTGCGTAATTGTGTGATATCTTAAGATCAAGAGAGAAGCTCCTTGATGTTTTTTTTTTTTTTTTATATATATAAATTCTAGAAGCGGATTTCTAAAAATTTCACTGTCATTGTTTTTCTCAACTAATTAAATCGAAATTATGTGTTAATTTGTGTTCCTTCTCCCAAATCCCAAATTCAATTTCTACATGCTCGCGTTTAAGCATAGGCCGTGTGCATATAAACATTGATTACTGCCATTATTTTTGAATCTGAGCTTGAAGTTTCCATTTCATTGTTTTAAAATGAATTTACTGTGTATGCATTCAATTCCAAACTTGAGAGTTCCCATTTTGGTGTTTTAAAAACGAATTTATTGTGTATGCATTCATTCCAATCTTGAGAGTTCCCATTGTAGTGTTTTAAAAACGAATTTACTGTGTATGTATTCATTCAAAGCTTGAGAGTTCCCATTTCGGTGTTTTAAAAACGAATTTACTGTGTATGCATTCATTCCAAGCTTGAGAGTTCCCATTTCGGTGTTTTAAAAATGAATTTACTATGTATGCATTCATTCCAAGCTTGAGAGTTCCCATTTTGGTATTTTAAAAACAAATTTACTATGTATGCATTCATTCCAAGCTTGAGAGTTCCCATTTCGATGTTTTAAAAATGAATTTACTGTGTATGCATTCATTCGAAGCTTGAGAGTTCCCATTTCGGTGTTTTAAAAATGAATTTACTGTGTATACATTCATTCGAAGCTTTAGAGTTCCCATTTCAGTGTTTTAAAAATGAATTTACTGTGTATGAATTCATTCCAAGCTTGAGAGTTCCCATTTCAGTGTTTTAAAAACGAATTTACTATGTATGCATTCATTCCAAGCTTGAGAGTTCCCATTTCGGTGTTTTAAAAATGAATTTACTGTGTATGCATTCATTCCAAGCTTGAGAGTTCCCATTTCAATGTTTTAAAGATGAACTTACTGTGTATGCATTCATTCCAAGATTGAGAGTTCCCATTTCGGTGTTTTAAAATGAATTTATTGTGTATGCATTCATTCCAAGCTTGAGAGTTTCCATTTCAGTGTTTTAGAATGAATTTACTATGTATGCATTCATTCCAAGCTTGAGAGTTTCCATTTCGGTGTTCTAAAACGAATCTACTATGTACGCATTCTTTCCAAGCTTGAGAGTTTCCATTTCGGTGTTCTAAAATGAATTTATTGTGTATGCCTTCAATTCCAAGCTTGAGAGTTTCCATTTCGGTGTTTTAAAACGAATCTTCTGTGTATGCATTCAATTCCGAGTTGGAGTTTTCACTTCAGTGTACTAAAATGGATTTACTGTGCATGCAATCAATATCGAGCTTAAAGTTCCATTTCCGTGTATGAAAACAAATTCAATGTGTATGCAAGAATTCTGCAACAAGTTCTTTTATTGTCTTTTCTGCTAAGCTTTAAATTCAATAAAATCGTTGTTGCACTTGAATTATAATTTTAAATTATCAGAATTTAAGGTAGGGATTGAATGTTGAATTGTTATGCACACTGGTTCAGGGGTTGAATAAATTATGGAACTCCTTCTTTTGTTTCTTAACTCAGAGATGTATTTCACATATAAATATCTATAATTTGTTAAACATCAGATTGGTTTATCTTAACTCCTAAATGAATTTTTTTAATACAACAATTGAATTTTTTTATGGTTGAATTTATAGTTTTCTTCCTTTAGTTCTGAAGGGAATATGTAATTGTTCAATTATATCCTTTTATTGCTTAGACTTGGTTCCTTGAGTTCCTAAAAGGGATATGAGATTGTAGGATGTGAATCCTTTATTATCGTTATTTACAATTGATCCCTTGGATCCTTACAAATGGATATGTTAAACAGTTGAATATTTATCATTCTAATTATGATTATTTCACATTTAGTTCTCAGATATTAAGATGTCAGATGACTTCTAAATTCTTGAATATTTCTTAAGCATAGCTGATCTTCTTATAGTTCTTAATTGGATATGTAAAGTAACTTGAAGTCCTTACATGACGGGTGATGATTGATCTTCTTATGGATCCATTAGATATGTAATTTAGCATTGACTCACTTGATTGTACTTACACTTATGATTCTTAATTCTTATGTATCACTACTTATCCGAATTTCACTTAATCATTGCTTGGAGGTTGGATTGAGTAGAGTAGAGAAGTCCTTGCACTATGATGAATAATGTTGATGTATGATGGATAATGATATTGTTTACCCTTGTGCCATGGTTATTTGATGTTTAGGATTGATGGATTGATGAATTAGATGATCGCAAATGATGTTGGTTTAGCTAGTTCCTTGGATTGGTTGGGTTAGTGGGACGTAGACACCTCCTTGTTCCTCAGAACAGTCGCCAGCCCTGAGACCTTAAATGGTTAAAATCAATTGGAACCTGGGCTTGAGAGTTGCTTATATGTTCTGGAGGTCCTAACCTTGCAGGGTAGGTTGGGGTGGGTATTCATTTTATATTCCTTGTCTGATTGAATGTCGTCGTAGTTTGCTTCAAGATATTTGATGTGTTAATCTGCTACGCTATGTATGTTTACGTGTCGCTATCCTTCTATGACGTGTTGAATGTGTCATCGGTGATTTCCATGATGAGTAGTTGGTAATGTTTTTACTTATGATGTTTTTGATTAGGCGATGTTGTGATCATGTGTTGATGTTAATTTCTTAATGAAAAACAAAAATTTGCTTCACATTCCTAGACGTAACGGAGGGGATGTTACAATTAGAAGATGAAACTAAAAGAAACGGAGAAATATTTTGATTTGTATTACATTGAGGTTGAAAATATTTTTAAAAAATAGAAATAAATAAGAAGAAGAGCATGATCATCATCAAATATTTCCCGAACAAAGACATGCCACTATTCAAGCTTCAAATAATTCAGTAGGTGGCAGTTTAAACTTCATTCAATCTACACATTAAAGATTTGTACAAATAAACAAGAAGACGAGTATGATCATCATAAGTTGTAGTGGAGACGATAATGATGATGTCAATAAAGAAAATAGTCCTTTTGAAGGTTGAGATAATCCCAATAAAGCCAAATAAAAATCAATTGGTCTTCAACTAAGAGTAGAAGATGACATTAAAATTAGTGGAGAAGGATTTGGATCTGTATTACATGGTGGTCGAAAAGATTTTTACAAAATACAAATAAACAAGAAAACAAGAAGATGAAAATGATCATCATAAAATATTTCCTAAACAAAGACATGCCACTATTCAAGCTTCAAATACTTTAGTAAGTGGAAGGTAAAACTTCATTCAATCTACACATTAAATAACATGTATGTAAACAACGACTTAGTATTTAATTCAAATTTATCAAGATGAAAAATTAAATTATTCATATATAAAGATGAGAAGTTTAGCTAAATTTAATATTTTTTGGGATTTGCAGTAATGAAGAGTGTGATAAATAAGCTTAAAGGCGAGCATGATCATCATAAAATATTAGGTTAAAAATATATCACTATTCCATATTCATTATCATTATTCCATATTTAGAGGATTTAGTAAATGGTATGTTCAACTTTTATTTAGTCTATAAATTAAATATCATATATGTAGATAATAATCTGTTCTTTACTTCAAATTTTTGAGAATGTATAATTATTCATATCTAAAAAGAATATTTTTAATTTAAAATTTTCCTTTGATTGGAATTCTAGGAATGTAAACTCATATCAAAGAAAAACGAATACGAGTATTAACATTGTGAAAATTTTAGTAAAAAAATGCTATTATTATTCTAGACACAAAGACTTTAATAATTGGTAAGTCACTTCATTTAATCTACCAATTAAATATAAAATTATTCATATTAAAACATAGTAATTTTAGTTAAATTTGATCATTTTTCAAGAATTCTAAAATTTATTAGAAGCATTTGGAGGGAAAACACAATGACTTACAATATAGATGAAATTGTGTGGTTATAACTGTAAAACAAAAAATAGAATATTATTTAATGAACTTCTAACAACACATATATCATGGATTTTCTGTTGATAATGATAGAAACCTAGGTATTAGTCCTGTTATGGTTTTTGCGCTATCAAAGGTCTATGTTAATGACAAAAATTGATATTTAAAGTATAGTATACATATTAAAATAAACTCTTTAGAACATGGTCTAGAAGCCTCAACATCCTGTATGTAAGGGATGTCAATTGAATTGTTCTTACAATATTTTCGTGTGTGTTTTTACCATATGCCACCAAGTGACATTAATACCATGTTCTCAATACCCTCATCCATGTTCCTTTGTCAACTTATACATCTATTTTATTTTGAAAAAATATAATGCCATGTGGAGGTTAAGATAAAATTGATTAACATGGACATGAATAGAGTGATTTTACATCATTTGGACATAATAAATCTCTTCAATTTTCTATGAAGTTGGAGAAATTTTGAAGTACAAAAAAAACTATTATTTGCACCCTGAAGTGAAATCATTTTTTTTCCCTGAGGAAAACTAGGGAATCCCAAGGGATGCTTCTCCACATTCATGGATGGCATCTCTAGTAAACTTGTTTGTATAGACTAGTCCACCTGACCCAAAGGGATTTGAACTAGGCACTTGTTCTCTTAGAACTAGTTAAATGCCAAGAAACATTGGAAATAAATGGTTGAGCTAACTCCTTAAGATACCCAAAGTGAAATAATTTATTTCTTATACCAAGGACATATTTGATGTCGTAATGCTTTTGTTGATGATAAGTCACGATCTTGTTCTTGTTGTAAAGAATTGTTTTTAATAACTAAACATATTTAAATTTATTTGGTCTCACCATGAATGTGATAAAGGTGGTATTGGAATATATCATTCAAAGACAAATCAATCAATTTTCAAAAAGACTCTAAGTAGAGTGTACAAGAAATACTACAAAACTACATGAGAAAACAAATATATCCTTGTTGATGACTATCTTGGGAAACATATAGCGGAAGATTACCAAAACTAGATTGTGCAAAAGAATTTGAACTTTATCAAAAACCAATAGAAGATGATTGCTTACATGGGTTCCTATTTCCTTAATTGATAAATATCAATCATTTTTCAGATGTTACAAAATTGATGGGAACTCTACTTCAACAATTGGTTTCTAGACAATAAATAGTCAATTTCAATTATGATGCTAACAATCTATGTATTTTATTGAAACCTTAGATAACATTTGTATGAATTCTGATTATTTTTATATTTGGTACTCTTATACAATCTCCACATTCAATTGTTGTCTCATTAATTCTTCAATTTAGCTATGTTATGTTGTCTCATCAATTATTCATTTGTTCCTATAATATTTCTTTTGCTAAGAAAAATAGTCTTTATATTATAATAATCGAAAGAGTGACATGTATGCCTATGATCTCATCCTATCTATTCAAATGATGGCTATGGAATTCACTAGATAATACAAATTCAATGTACTCTTAAATATGGAAACTAAAAGCACCACAACCTAAGGATACTGTAAAGTTTATTTTAGATAAATAGATATGTTGTTCACATACACAAACATTGTAGAATTACATCTTCTACTAGAACTAGGATTATCTACAGTATCTTCATATATTCTTATAGAATCTAGAACAACTTGAATATGTAGTAGTTATATTTTGATTTCAATGATATGTATTTTCATATCTAGATGAAACTCCAGTTGTTTTTAGATAAATTTTCCAATCTCTTGTGAAAGTTCCTTATATGGCTTATAATAATTTCCAATGACTACTTGAGCTCATTTTAATCCACAACCACTTTAATCTCAACCTAAATCTAACAAGGTAATATCGAAGGAACATCCTTTAACAAAGTTCTGAAAACATGTATAACATTTAGAGAGATGGAAGATCACTCACATTAAACATATCTATCTCCCCCTCAACATATATAGAATCCAATAGAGACCCTTTGGGACCTTTAACAATCACTCTCAACTAATCCAAAATCTTTCAATGCATATGTAAATTCTCCAAGGCAAACACATCATGATCCTAAAGCATGAAAACTTGAATGAATTTGGTTAATATATCTCTACCACTATTTTGGATAAGATCCAAACTATCTTGACTTTAATCTCTCTTATCCTTGGATTCTATGTGCTTTGATGGGAGAAAATGCTTGATATATGATCCCTACCTTAACACCTAAGATTTAACCCCGTCACACATGCTCTAATCCTCCCTACATGATCTACTAACCATTTTCCTCCCTACATTATCTACTAACCATTTTTGTTTGAAGAAGAAGAGTCCACTTTAATCAAAACTAATATTAATATTATTGTTATTACACAAATTATATCATTATGCTATCAAATTTAAGATTATTAAACTATATCATTTGATAATAGAATTTACAATCTCTTAATGTGAATCTATCTATAATATAAAGTTTTCATTTTTATACATTATGCCATATTATGGTAAATTGATTTTTTTTATTAAATTTGTTTTTTATTTTTTTATCTTGCATTGTATATATGTGGAATCCACATGCTTTATTGAGGAAAATTAAAATTCTAGATTTGGATGAATGATTATTTGGATCATATGAAAAAGTGAAGGTCATGGAAATTGTATATATGTGGAATCCACATGTTTTATTGAGGAAAATTAAAATTCTAGATTTAGATGAATGATTATTTGGATCATATGAAAAAGTGAAGGTCAGGGAAATTGTATATATGTGGAATCCACATGTTTTATTGATTGAGGAAAATTAAAATTCTAGATTTGGATGAATGATTATTTGGATCATATGAAAAAGTGAAGGTCATGGAAATCTGAAGAGAAGAAATGTAAATTGCAATTATTGGGATATGGTATATTATATTTGGCCAAATGTTTAAGAGATAATTATGGTTGTTCTATAATCTTTCAAAAATATTTGTAAACATGTAGAAGAGAATCTCTTGAAATTAAATTTATATAATCTTTCAAAAATATTTGTAAACATGTAGAAGAGAATCTCTTGAAATTAAATTTATCAATGAACTGAAATGTGATTTCGATGAATTATTGTTTCTTTGGAATCGATCTCATTATAAAATATAAAATGTATAATAAGTACACCGTAGCAATATAGTTAGGTATATAAGGAGTTTGCAGAGTTGTTTGAATATTAAAACATAATGTGTATAGATAAAAATGCTTTAGATTATAAGACAATAGTTGTAGCTCAAAATTCTATTTGTTCAAAGAATATGACTAAATCATTTATATAAACTGAAAAATCCAAATGTCCTTTATGATAATATTTGGAAAACTATAAAATATACCTTATAATACAACAAACCGTTTCCAAATGGATTCAATTACGTTTTTTTATAAATGTATCTCTCACATCTAATACATATACATAGTTTTTAAAGTCATTTTTTAATTATAAGTTTTAAATGTATAGTATTTATTAAAAATTAATAAAAAAAATTCACATTAATGATATTTTCATACTTTAATTGAGTTAAAGAGTCCCTTTCAAAATAAATTTAAATATATTTTAAATAATAAAAAATTACTAAAGTGTTTATACTATTATAAGTATAAATTATAATTCAAAATTTTAATATTGATGCAATATTTAAGTAATTAGTTAAAACATAGAGAAGGGAAGGATTGATGTGCATTATAAGGGTTGTGGATGGAGAATGTGGGATTTTGGATTAGGGTTTCCGCAGGTTTTAGGTTAGGGTTACCGCACACCCTCTAGGCTCTAGGGTTTGGTCTAGTCTAGTTGACGTAGGATGCAGGACGTGTAGGGCTTCTAGAGTCCCCTTTTGCAGTGTGTTGTGCCTATGCAGTGATAGCATGGCCGACCACCTTGACACTTCTTGGGTGGACTAAGATGAGCTATGGGCTCAGGAGGGACTCTTTTTGGAGGACGACACTTATCGTGTCTTATATGTCTTCATACGCAAGTACCTAGGTACTCTCTCATTATATGGTCACCTTAGTGGGCTATCCAACGTCACTAGAAAACAGGTGGCAGATTCTCGGAGTCCTAGTACTGGATCGGGCCATGTGTTGGCAACAAGCTCTGTTAGAGAGAAGTGTGTCGATTTTGTGCCTTGAGACCTACATTTCCATTTTCCCTTTAAGGTTTCTTCGACCCCCAAACCTTTCATTTCCCCTGTTTCTTGTTGTGTGGGAAATGACATAGATGTAGAACTTTACTTTTCCTCTAAGGAACTTCCAGACTCCACTGCGGTTGCTCGGACGGAGGGTATTTTACCAGGGGCAGTGACTGGTTCTATGAATGAATCTGTGGGTAAGTTTTCTATTTATTCTCTTGTTTCCAGACAAACTGTGGATGCTACTTATTCTCCGCCTCTTCGTGCTCGTTCCAAGGATTCACAGTCTGGTAGCGGGTCATGTGCGGGAAAAAATCGTTTTTCCGGTCAGGCTGCTCGACAGCGTTGAAAACAAAAAAGTTTGAAGGTACGTGAAACCTCCTCATAGTGTGTAATTGGGAAGGATTTTGCATTGAATAGGGTCACGAGTCTCTCTGAGAAAACCCTGATAGGGAAATTGTTTTATGTCATATTGAACAAGTCTCAGGTCAAGGATTGGGTCCTTCAACATTGGAAACCCATGGTCGAATATTGCCCCAGGTTCAACATCTTTTCCAACCATTGGTTGGTGTTTCATTTCCTTTTCAAAGAGGACCTCCTGTGCATTTTATATTCTCCCTGTCTTATTGACAGTGGCATACTAATTCTCAAACGATGGTACCCAGGCTTCAACCCTCACTCAGAAGTCTTCACTCACAGGAAACTGTGGATGCTACTCCCATATTTCCCAATTGAATTCTGGTCAGCAACCATTTTTGAAGCCATTGCCAATTCTGTTGGTAAGTTTATTTTCTTCGACTCTGCATCTTTGAGGTGGTGTAACAAGCGGATAGCCTGGGTTCTAGTGGAGTTCGACATGGACAAGGGTTTGCCTGCTTCTATCGAAATTGTCATAGGAGATCGGGTGTTGAGTCAACAAGTTGATTACTGGAAAGAATCCTTCCGCTGCCATTTTTGTGGTTTTCCTAGTCATTTGAAGGCTTTTTGTCCAACAGGTGTTAGGAGTGGGGAAGTTGAGGTAACTTCCATGGATTCTTCTCACTGAGCTTCTCCGTCACTTCCTCCTCACATTGGTCCAGAATCTTTTCTAGGTAAGATGAGTCTTTTCTACCCCACTTTCTTTTCCAATATATCTGTTAATGAAGTGGACTATTTGCGTGACAAAAAGGAGTGGGTTCATGGAATTTTTGGTGACTTTTGGGAAATACTCATGGGGAAATTCAATGATCTGGATTGTCGCACGGGACCTGCCTATGAGAGTAGTACAACTGGAAGACCACTATTTTCCTCCTCTATAATTAGTCCTCTTCCCTCTGTTGAGATGAAAGTGACAGATAATGGGCCTCCCATTATTGCCTCCCCTGACCTTGCTCCTCCTTGCGAGTTTCTTGGATAGATCCTTTTGACTTTGAATGAAGGATCTCCTATTCCTTCAAGTGAAACTACTTTTCCTACTCTATCTCCTATGATTGCTCCCCTCCCCTCATAGTTCACCAATATTGTTGACTCCCTCTCCCCTGTGGCCCTTTCGGTCACTAAATCCTCTTCACTGGACCTTCCCCCTAATTCCAGGTCCAATGTCACCCTCGAGAACCCCCACTTTCCCCCTACCTCTGTTCAAAAAACCATGGCAAAACTGTCTAAGCTTCCCTTGTCCTCAGCCCTTAGAGCAGGCTTGCCGAACACTGGGGTTAACACATGATTATTTTTTCTTTTAATTTATGAGTTTTTGGAGGACCCTATAAACTCGCCTCCCTCAAGTTGTTATTGTATCAAACCTCTACTGATGTTTTTTTTTGCAAGAAACCATTGTGGAGTCAAAAAAGGCTAAGAGACTCTTTTTTAAGTGCCTTCCCACATGGAATTGTGTGGCTATGGATCCTAATGGCAGATCGGGCAGCCTACTTGTTGGATGGAATCTTTCTTTGGCTGAGTTTTGTGCATGTGACACCTTTGCAGGTATTTTTTTGGAGGGAATATTCAAACATTCTACAGAGAAAGTCAAACTCCTAAACTGCTACGCATATTATAAGGAAAGAGAAACATTATGACAACCTATTATAGATTATGGCCTTCTTGCAAAACAGGGCCTTATTGATGGAGGTGACTTCAACTTTACTCTTTCTACTCGAGAGGTGTGGGGTAGCTCAGCTAGAGATGATCCACTATCCGACTAATTTTTCAATATGCTTCAGGATACTGGACTGGTGGATTTAGCCCCTTCCCATGTGTCCTTGACTTGACATAATGGTAGGGCGGGCATGACTGGTATCTCCAAACGGTTGGACTGTTTCATACTGGATGGGAACCTTATCACTAGAAAATGTAATTATATATCCTGGACTATAAACTCTACAATATCAGACCATTTGATTACTCCTGCCGTATGGACTATGGACCTTTCAAATTCAACAGTTCCTGGATATCCGATCTAGATTTTAATTATCTTATCAAGTCAACATGGGATTCTATGGTGCATTGGACAAACAATTCCTCATGTGTCCTGTTGTGTGAAAAACTAAAATTTCTAAAGAAGATGGTGATTAATTGGTAGAAAAATAAAAAACAACAGCTTCAGTCAGATCTTTCCCATATTGAAGAAAAATTGTCTGAGCTTTTTGAGAGTCGTCTTTCACAAATTTTCAAGAAGGAGGAGTTAAACCTATTGAGAGCCCTTAAGTCAAGGAAATAAAATATTATAGCTATTGAAGAATCGACGTGGAGGCTTAGGAGTCGAGCTCTCTAGATGAAGAAAGGGGATAAGAACACTATTTTTTTTCATAAATATGCTACATAGAGGAGGATACAAAATTCAATATGGGATATATCAAATGATGATGGGTTGATTCTTTCCAGTGAATCAAAGATAAAGGAGTATGCTTATAAATTTTTTCAGACCCAATATAGTGCTTTTGAGGTGGAAGACATGAGAAACCAGATACATATAATAAAAGATGTACCTAGAATGTTCTCTAACGCGGAGAGTGATGAAATAAAGAAACCGTTCCTCATTGAAGAAATTGAGTTTATAGTTAACAAAATTCCAAGAGAGAAGAGCTCTGGCCCAGATGGGTGGACTCAAGAGCTCTTCCAATCCTTCTTTGAAATCATGGGAAAGGACCTGAGTTTCAGGCTTCATTTCAGGTGCACTAAATGCTACCTTTTTTTCTCTTATTCCAAAAGTGAGAAAACCTTCTTCCTTTAATGAGTTTAGGCCCATTGCCTTATGTAACTTTTCATATAAAGTGATCTCCAAGATAATTGAAAATCACATTAAGGACAAGTTGGCTTCTTGTTTATCACAAGAACAATTTGGTTTCCTAAAGGACAGATTGATTTTTGATGTTGTTGGTTTAGGCCAAGAGTGCATCCACACAGTTAAAACTAAGAAACTAAGTTCTATCATCCATAAATTGGATTTAAAATAGGCTTATGATAATGTAAGTTGGCAATTTCTGAGATTACTACTCATCCAGATAGGGCTTAAGTGGGAAGCATCACAATGGATTATGGCTTGTGTTACTAATGTGAGTATGGCAGTGCTAATAAAAGGATCTCCTACTTCTCTTTTTAAAATCCATGGAGGCTTGAGACAGGGGTGTCCCCTTTCACCACTATTGTTCCTTCTTGTTATTGAATGCCTAAGTAGACAGATAAAAAAGGCAGTAGATAATGGATCTTTTAAAGTTATAAAGGTAGTTGTTGAGACTTTTATTTCACACATGCTATTTGTTGACGATGTCCTCATCCCGGGGGATGCAAATTTTGAAGAATGATCTCTCTTACACTCACTTTTAAGGAATTTCTGTAACGCTTCTGGTATGGTAATCAATTTTCACAAGTCTTGCTTCGTAGTTCAGAACATTGGTCCAGAGTTAGTATGTAAATTGAGGACAACCTTTAATATACAATTTCTTGAATTTGAGGAAGGGATGAAGTATCTTGGATACTATCTTAAGGAAAATAATCATAGAGTGGCTGACTAGAACTAGATAATTCAAAAAATTGAGAAGATAATTGGTTGCTAGTCATTTCAATGGCTATCCCTAGGAGGAAAACTTGTTTTAGCAAAATAAGTTCTACAAAGCATCCCTGTCTACTGGCTTAGTTTGGTCAAGATTCCTGCGACCACTATGAATAGAATCAAGCAATTAATTACAAAATTTATATGGAGGGGTGCCAGAAAACAAAATTGTTTCCACCTAGCTAAATGGCAGAAGATAACGCTACCAAAGGAGAACGAAGGTTGGGGTTTACGGAATTTAAAGTGGTTTTCTCTCTCCTTAACTGCAAAATCTTACTGGAGGGGCATCTTTGGTGATGGTCTATGGAGTTCAATGTTGAGGAACAAATACTTGAAAGGTATTGATGTTCCATATTGTATTAAAATGAATGAATTTACATTTTTTTGTTTCTTCAGTCATTTGGAGAAACCTTATGACAACTATGCCTATCATTATGAGGTGGACGACCTGGACAATGGGTTGTGGTAAAAAACATTCTCTAGGCCTGGATGCCTTTGTTGGAGGGAATGACCTGTGTTTTCTTTCATCTCCCCTTATCTCCAATCTTCATAATGTGAATATTTATTCACTTTCCCAAGCTAATCGACAAAATGAATCATCTTCCCCGACAGTTTGGATGTTAAGCCCTAATATTGGCTCATTACCCCTTAATTGGGCCATATTACATTAGTAATGTTATTTTATTTATGTCAGCATTATTCCATTAGTTGTAATTATACCTCCTAGTCTCCTATATATACCAAGGAGACATTTTCATTTGGAATCATCTTGTACTTGAACATTTATGTGGGGTAAAAGGAGGTTTCCCCCTCGAAGAGGCTTATTATCTGAAATTATCTCTTTTTCAAGGTGTTGAGTACTTATTATGAGGTTTTTCTATGCTATATTGATATTTGGTTCTTAACATATGGTATCAGAGCTCAAGGTCTTGGGGTTTCGTTGCTACATCTGAGACACTGTGGAATTTTCGCTATAAATTTTTTTCTACAATGATTCAGAAGGAATGGCTTGGAGGATATTTATTAGACGGATCAAGGTACGTTGGGTAAAAATTGCATCTCCTAAGGCCTTACACTTTCGGAGATACAACCTTTGTTAGATAGGGTTCTAGACTCATCCTAAATTGAGTCATTGCAAAATTTTCACTATAATTTTTATTTTGTAACGTTTTAGACCCTACACTCTGGAGGATATTCTCAAAAATTAGTAAGGTACCTGTGGTAGAAATTTCATCTTCTGTGTCATCGTAAATTTGTATATACACCCTGTGGAAGATAGTGTATATGACTAGTCCTATTGCCTAGTCTCAAGCAGGTGTTCCAGGTAAAACAATCATAAATTCTTGCTAGAGTATCCAAATTGAGTGCGACCAATTGAATTGGATAGTGGACAGACCGTAGTAGTTCTAGTTCGAGTTTTAGAATTTTATATCAATTATTTTGTGCGGGGAACGCTATACAAGTGAGATCTCCTGGAAAGGAAAAAAATCAGCAAGTTGCGGGGAAGTTACTGTAAATTCCACTTGGCACATCCAGTTTTTATCAGACCTGTGGCATTGAAGAGAAGAAATATCAAAGACCTACAAAAAATAAAATTTCATATTCAGAAAGGCCGAAATTTTGGAGATACAATAAAAGGAAGATTTTCTAGCAGAACCACCTCAAAATCAAGGTTTAAAGTGATACTTGGCCAACATGCCACCAAAAAATGGAACTTATACACCAAATAAGCCTCCAGACAATCCTACTTGGACTCTTGATGAAGGTGAAGAAATGTGTAGGGACATAAATGATTTACAAAAGAAGACAGTAACCAAAGATGAACTACAAGAGATGATGGATTCAATGGAAGCTAAGTTGG
>ML777350.1:667541-683394 GCA_009831015.1 Picea engelmannii
AAGAAATGGCATCCTTACCTAATAGGTAGGCACTTCAAGGTCAAAATAGATCATGATAGTCTTAAATACTTCTTGGAACAAAGACTATATTTAGAAGAACAACAAAAATGGGTAACCAAGATATTGGGTTATGATTTTGAAATCATCTATAAAAAGGGGAAGCAAAATGTTGTGGCAGATACACTCTCAAGAAAGGATGAATATGTTGAGGCCTTTCTCTGTGTTATCTCGATCATCCAAACTAATTGGATAATAGAAGCAAGGGATGAATGAAAGAATGAAGAAAAAGTGTGGACTCTCATTCAAAGGTTGCAGCAGGATTCTAGTGCATCATATACATTTACATGGAAACATGATTCACTATGGTACAAAGATCGCATATATTTATGTAAGAACTCCCAAATCAAACAAAAGGTACTATTGGAATTGCACACCTCTCCAGTAGGAGGGCACTCGGGATTTTTGAAAACCTACCATAGAGTCAAGAAGGATTTTTTTTGGGATGGATTTAAAACTGATGTTCAAAGGTTTGTGGCAGAATGTTTGGTTTGCCAACAAAATAAGGTGGAAACAATTAAGACCCCATGTCTTTTACAACCATTATCCATCCCAAGTCAACGCTGGGAGGAGTTTTCCATGGATTTCATCATAGGGTTACCAAAGTATGAAGGAAAGAGTGTCATCGTGGTGATTGTTGATAGAATGACCAAGTACACACACTTTTGTGCACTCTCTCATCCCTTCAAAGCTAGTACAGTTGCCACCGCATTCATGGAGACAGTTCAAAAGTTACATGGCAGCCCAAAGATTATTGTAAGTGAAAGATATCCCATCTTCACTGGACATTTTTGGACATAATTATTTTCTTGCTTGGGTACTCATTTGCCTCATAGCTCATCCTATCATCCTCAATCTGATGGGCAAACCGAGATAGTGAACAAATGTCTGGAAGGCTACCTTCGTGGATTTGTCTCTAATAAACAAACACAATGGTTCAAATGGTTACCCTTGGCAAAATGGTGGTATAACAATTCCTTTCATACTGCAACAAAAATGACACCCTTTATGGCACTCTATGGATACCACCCTCCTTGCATCACTTCTTCTCTAAAAGAAAAATATAAGGTTCAAGCAGTGGAATATCACATCGAGCATCAACAACAAGTTCTCCAAATCTTAAAGGACAACCTGACCATGGCACAAAATCGCATGAAACAACAAGCAGATCAATATCGTAGTGAACGAATTTTTGAAGTAGGGGATTGGGTGTTTTTAAGACTACAACCATACAAATAGATGTCCCTCAAGAAAGCCAAGAAGGATAATAAATTATCACCAAAGTACTATGACCCTTATAAGGTGTTGCAAAATATTGGTACTATGGCATACAAATTGGAGTTGCCTGCATTTTCACGAGTACACCCAGTTTTCCATGTTTCATGCGTAAAGAAGGTTATAGGTGACAAGATCCCAGTTCAAACTATATTGCTTGAACTTGACAAGGAAGGAAAAATCATATTGGAGCCTGAATCCATCACTGACACAAGAATTCTCCAGCTGAGGAATAGATCCATTTCAGAGTATCTCATTAAATGGAGGAAACTACTGGTTGAAGATTCCACTTGGGAAGATGAGTCTTTTATACATAAGCATCCAGAGTTACTCAAGCGTTGAAGACAAAACTTGTCTCAAGGGGAGGGGCATGTTAATCCCTAATATTGACTCATTACCCCTTAATTGGGGCATATTACATTATTAATGTTACTTTATTTATGTCGTCTTTATTCCATTAGTTGTAATTATACCTCCTAGTCTCCTATATATACCAAGGAGACATTTTCATTTGGAATCATCTTGTACTTGAACATTTATGTGGGGTAAAAGGAGGTTGCACCCTCGAAGAGGCTTATTATCTGAAATTATCTTTTTTTCAAGGTGTTGAGTACTTATTCTGAGGTTTTTATATGCTATATTGATATTTGGTTCTTAACATTGGATTGACTCTAATCATCTTAACCTATGAGGTGATCTATATTTGGAATGGGACAACTTCATCCTCTCTCTTCGAACTAATGGAATATCCTTAAATGATTCCAATGATAAGCTAGTATGTTCATGTAACCGAGCTTTGGGAACTGTCTCTGTAAAGTTAGCTTACCATTCCATATTATTTTCTAATTTAAAGGGAGAAAATCGATGGTGGTTCAAAGCTATCTGGCAAGTAAATGTTCCAAGTAAGATCATTTGTTTTATTTGGTTATGTTTGATGGATAATATACTTACAGGGGTCGATTATCAATGTAGAGGAGGAATCGAGCCTACAACTTGAATCTTATGTCTCAATGTTGAAGACTCAATAGATCATCTCTTTTCTCATTGTGATGTTTCTAAATTTATTTGGAAAGAGATCATTTCTCATCTGATGATTCACGATGTGTTATCTCCTCAAATATTTTACAAACATATTGAGGAAATTCATCCTTTCGGGCTTAATTTATCATTTTTTTGGTCATTTGCCAAGATCTCCCTTATCTCCAAATTCTTCATGCATCTCCCATTGATCTCTCTTGCCCAAAATCCTTTTGTCTCTTTCTCTTTACCTGCAAAACACAAAATGCAAATACATGTCACCATATCCTATAACCCTTGTTTTATTGGGTTTTATACTATCAAACGATAATATGCATTTTGTTGTGAAGTGGTGGGTGCTCAAAGTGATTCTAAAACCTAAGTCATGCCACTCCAAATCTACATGCCCAATCCTTATGCCTAAGTATGAGTCTTGTTTCAAATCAAATCAAACCTAGCCTCTCGGGTCTCATGGTTTTTAAAACTAAATTTTGCAAAGCCCAGCATCAACTCTAAGTCCACAAGTCAAGTAACAAGTTAAGCCATATGCCTAAGAATAGAATAGACACATAAATTCAAGCCACAAAAAAAAAACATGAGTTAAGTTGAGTCATACCGAGGCCAGAGTCTACAAGACAACACACAGTTAATCAAATAAACCCTTATGACATGTGATAAGATTTGGCGACAGGTGTTAGTTCAGAGCACCAAGATACCATGAGGAGGTATCGTTGCTAATTACCATATTATACAAAGGTAAATCATGCCCAATATTATAGATGATGTGCTCATGAAGATGTTTATCTTCTCATTATAAGGAGATGATCGTAAATGGTATCGATCTTTACCTCCTTCTAGCATATCTTCTTTAAAAGAGTTTCATAGAGTATTCCATCATCGATGTGAAAGGTATTTTGCTTGGGAAATTCTTCTTGAGGGTTGTTGTGAAGAATTTCATTCACATATTCAAAATGTTTATTCTTCTAGTTGTGAACATGAAATTCTTTCTATTATTGTTGTTCAAGAGGAAGATCTTCAAGATAGAGTTGATGTGAATATTGATGATTGTGTGACCGAAGATTCTCTGGATTTTTCTTTTTATGTACCTACTACTTTAAACAAAAATGAAAAGGATTATAGGGTAGGGGAAGAAGAAGATGAATTTTCAGCTGAAAGTCTCTTTTAAGAATGTTGTGATGAATTTGAAAAGCATGTTCAGCAGGAAGCAGTTGATTCTTCTGTTTGCAGAGATGAAAGTTATGTTGTTAAGGAAGATCTTCATGATACAAATGGTTATAATGAGAATTATATATTTGTAGATGCATCAGATCTTATCTTTGTTGCACATACTACCTTTGATTTGTATGAAGAAACAGTTATAAAAGAGGATTGTTCTCAAATTTTTGAAGAGGTTTCTTATGACATTTTTTCACTTGTGACTGATGAGAAGGATTTGAAGATTGCTTGTCCTTCTTTACCAGATACTGAGGTTTTTTGTTCACCTGTCTTTGATAAGTATGTTGACGAAGGAGATCAGATTTCTATATCAAATGATGTTTATTTGAGCAGCAACCAGCCTATATATGATAGCTATGGATCTGATCTTGAAGAGCCTTTTTCTTTGCCTATCGAAGAACAACATCAAATTGAAGTCAACCATTCAGTTTTCACAGCTGATGTCTTTCTCCAAAATTTTGTCATGAATATGATTTTTTTCATCAAATTAAAGGACAATATGATTGTGTTGAAAAATTTGTGGTTGAATATGATACTTTTCTGAAAGATTCAAAGGTTGTGTCTCTTGAGATTCCAGATGATAAAGAGCAGATTGCATATGGAAATAGTCCTAGATCAGATCAGGAACATCATGGAACTAATACAGGAAAGAAACTTTTCGACTTTAAACAACAAGGTATTGTCATACATAAATTTTATGATCCAATTTCTATATGGATGGACTCATAGTTTTCAATAATGTCATATATTATAGAGTTTGGCATCATGATTTGCAGTAGTGAACATGAGATGATTGTAGTTATCATGTGGTATATTTTGTTCTCCTTTCATGTTCTTTGTTGTATACATGAAGATGGGTCAAGCAATTTGTTGCTTGAATTATTTTTCTGGAAATTTGTATATACCTGAAACATGTATTTGCAGTAGGTAGAGTAGGGTAGTATAGGAGAATAAGCTCTTCATCTGAGCAAGTTGATCCTTTCAGTTATTGGTTGTTGAATAAACAGACAGTCTACAGGCAGGCTACAAGTTTTCAGGCTACAGGTTTCTAGGGGATTAGTTCTAAAGGCCAAATGACTCCATAGCCCAATGGACTAGACACAATACAAATTGTGGATGATTGTTGAGCAGGTTGCACGATTTTGAGGTTAAATGGATAGGCACAGGTCTTCTTGTTCTTGAAACCTCACAGGGAGGCTTTCATCCCTAGAAGGAGCCACATGTTATCTCTTCAAATATTTTACAAAAATATTGAGGAAATTCATCCTTTCGGGCTTAATTTATCGTTTTTTTGGTCATTTGCCAAGATCCCCCTTATCTCCAAATTCTTCATGCAGCTCCCATTGATCTCTCTTGCCCAAAATCCTTTGGTCTCTTTATCTTTACCTATAAAACACAAAATGCAAATACATGTCACCATATCCTATAACCCTAGCTTTATTGGGTTGTATATTATCAAACAATAATAGGCATTTTGTTATGAAGTGGTGGGTGCTCAAAGTGATTCCAAAACCTAAGTCATGCCACACCAAATCTACATGCCCAATCCTTATTCCTAAGTATGAGTCTTGTTTCAAATCAAATCAAACCTAGCCTCTCAGGTCTCATGTTTTTTAAAACTAAATTTTGCAAAGCCCAGCATCAAATCTAAGTCCACAAGTCAAGTAACAAGTTAAGCCATATGCCTAAGTCTAGAATTGACACATAAAGTCAAGCCACAAAACAAAACCACGAGTTAAGTTGAGTCATACCGAGGCCGGAGTCTACAAGACAACACACAGTTAATCAAATAAACCCTTATGACATGTGATAAGATTTGGAGACAGGTGTTAGTTCAGAGCGCCAAGATACCAAGAGGAGGTATCGTTGCTAATTACCATATTCTACAGAGGTAAATCATGCCCAAGATTACAGATACTTTGCGCCAAGCTAAATCAAGTCAGATTATAGGTGTTTACGGGTTTGTTTGTTAATCATCAAGTTGTTAGATGTAGGGTTTCAAGCTTATTATCAATAGATCGGATCATCCAGGGAGTAAGTTGTTTGAGGTAAACATGTGAATGCCAATTGTTTCAAATTTGTGGAAGTGGAAGGTTGTAGCACATCCATGCACATAAATAAGGAATCGTCGTATGATGTTATGTGTTTATTGAGATCCGGAGATGATTTTTTTTCAAAGACTGTACAGGAGCCCGACTTGCAGAGATCACAAATCGACAAGATTGCAGAGTATCAATAGTAACAGGTGGCTTAGTGGAAAAATCTCTCAACAATTCACTTTGGCATAAAATACAAAGGCCGGTAACACCCATTGGCTTTGCCAGAAAACGCTGAAGCCATCCACATTGTTGGTTCTTGTACCTGAATATTCTGAATTGCTCATCATCCGTCAAGACCTCTGCTGTTAATATATGGTCTAAGCCTAATTGTGTCCAAGTTTTGCAGATAGGAATCATTGATTGTAATCAAGGCTCACCTATGGGAGTAAGCAAGGTGTGTTGTTCATATGACTTATATGATTAATAATCAAGATAAAGGGGCTTAAGTCGAAGCCTTGGCCTGAAGAGTATATTTTCAAGGATGGAGGAGGATTTCTATTCTTAGGCAGACATAGACTCATTTGCATTTGCCAAACAGGATAGACTACTTACCAAAGCTGTTGGCAGAGGATTTAATCTAGGATTGATCGTTCTTTTGATTATAATTGTAGTGTTTCTTGTTTTCATAATGGATAATTATGTTCTATACATGCAGGTGCAGAAATACTAGAAATCATGGCAAGCATAGATCCTATGACAATGGAAGATGGAGAGAATGGATTTTTAGCATTTGATTCTATTGGAAGTGTTGACGAAGCTAAATTGAATACTTCAAACTCAGTTAGAGAACCTGTAGATATGAATTTTCAAAATATTTCTAAAGAAATTGTCCCATTTTTAGATGCCCCGGTCATGGGAGCCCCTATTCGACTAGTTTCTTTCCTAACAGAGTATGTCAGTAGTGTTGATTTGGTGAAGCCAAAGAATCTAATTTCTAGCTGAGAATTCCCCAATAGTGTTGTCAATATCTCATTGAAATGTATCTCATGGGGCTATTTATCCTAATCTGTTTTAAAGACTTTTTGAAGGCTTGCACTTTCGACAGTTTAGACTAGTTCAAAAAGGCAATGTTAGCTGCCGAAAGCTCTGCTTTCGGCAGCTAAACCTACTCTGTTTCAGGACTATTAGCTGCCGAAAGCACAGATAGGAGCAGAATGCTAGACTATTCGCCCAGATTAGATTTCCTTGCAGTCAAAGTACCCAAGCAGACTTCCAGGTCCATAACAATTCTAAAACACAAAAGATGGATGTCTTTTATAGATTTTAAGGAAGTTTTAAATTTAAACTTGGACTCTTATTCAGTTGAAGGTGGATTAGAGTTGGTCAACTCTAATCCTCATCTCCAGCCTTCAAAAAACATGAGTAGAGAAGACTTCTTTCTCCTCAAAGATAGCTCATGTGGTACTTGAAGACTCAAGTTTTAGATGGGATCTAATCCCTTAAAGATATGATATTTTCCTTTCTGTTGTAATTAGATTAATCTCTTTTTGAAAAGTAGCTTGAGATCCACTTCCTTGGGATCTGTAACAGCTATGTAAAGTCTATTTAAGCCTATGGAAATATGATAACAAGGGGGGTGTAGCGCACCCATTTCGGAACTCTGGGCTTACTTGCGCTCACATACCAAACTGTAGTGCACCCTTTCAGCTACTAACCACTTGGTAACATAACTCATACAGATGTTATACAAAGTACATGCATTTAAACAAATAAACACATTTAAGCTCAGAGTACACGTATTATTCATTGCTATAATTTACAATTCATATCTTTTCATACTAATTCATATACACAGCGGAAAACATGATAACATTTACAATAGAGATATGATAAAATGTGATAAAACATAATCAGATACTTATCTATAAAACAGTGGTAGACTCCACCAACCAAGTGCAGGCCTTCCACGAACCTCCTAGCCTTAGACCACACTGCTCATCATCTCAACAGTGGATCACCCCCGAGTTGGGACTAAGCTACACCCCAAGGCAAGGAATCCTAACTAGGATGATGTTACAAGGAAAACAACACTTAGAATCTGGAAGGATGCTTCCCAAGATGCCATCTTATGCCCACTACTACCAGACTCTCATTCCCCAGATGCTTGTTCCATCCGGGAGTATACACCTTCACAAGCACAGTCCATCAGTGCTAACCTCTCTCTCTGGGTCTCGGCAACATGACGGATTAGGAAGTCTCAGAGTCTGAAGTTGGTGTTGGACACTCTCTGGAAAACCCCCCCCTCCAACCACATCCACCTCCCTCGTACCGAGAGAGATCACACACAACAACAAGGACGGAATGCTCTCCTAGGAATCTCCCACGCTCACTGCCCACAGACCCTCATTCCCCACATGCCTGTTCCACCCCAGGAGTATACACCTTCTCTGTCACCTGGACAATCCTTCGGCTGCTAATCTCCCTTGCCTTGGGTTACAGGAACAGGTCGGATCAGGAAGTCTCAGGGCTCTGTTGTAGCTACATGGTTCTTCCAGGAGTCCTCTCCTTCCTCCACGCACTCTCTCACCTGGAGAGAATCGCTCACAGGCCAACAAAACTCACACAGTCCAGTACTGCGTAGTCTCAACAATTCCACGGGAAAACAGACACAGGATTTCCAAAAACTGGATTCAACAATCATAGGATGGCTTCACAGTCACGACTGCGGAACAGGAAATGTTCGCATAGGCTCGCTCAGCTTTCCTGAACAAGCAAAGACTCTTCCCCGAATTTAACATAGGTTTCTCGTAGGCTGGGGTTACACACACCGGGATTTCTCATAATCTGACACAAACATTCGAGTCACAGGGTCTCCCCCAAGGTTCTCTACAGGAGTCGGGTTCGTCATACTGCTCAGAGCTCCGTACGCGTTCAGACAATCCGGTGGAATGAGAATCGGGGGCTTCTCACGGCTCACCCTGGACGTTTTATTTGCATGCACCAGGGTTGACACTTGTCACCCATGGAACTGCATGCGTTCCACCAGCACGCTTTCCTCCCACCACTTGGGAAATCACGCGTCCTTCCAAAAGGACTTAGGATAAAAACATATGACGCACATATCTTTTGGAATAATATTAAAATATTATTCCCAGGCTTAAGCCCCCTAGGATTATCCCCCAAGCTCAACACTTAGCCCCTTTCCCACCTTCCAGCCCCTAATTCCTTGCCCACTCTGTGGATGCTTAGTCCCCCTTCACTCATTCATCGTGGTCGGTCTACACCTGGTGGTGTTTATATTTTATTAAGTGTTCTGCATGATTACATATACAACATCAAGCTCCTGGCCTTCAATACTTAGGCTCCCTAGCCTAACAACACATAAGCCTCTAGCTTATACAAACTTGGCTCACCAGCCTATAAAACATAATGACAATTCCTTTCAGAACTTGGTTTACAATGGGGCTCGGCCTTGGGGACACTACAATCCCCCTCCCCTTATTTTTGCACTGTCCTCAATGCAACTTACACTGTCTCTGCAAGCCTTTCAAAATTTTCAAAAAGATGCGGGTACTCTGCCCGCATAACCTCTTCATGCTCCCATGTCGCGTCCTCAGGACCGTACCAGGTCCACTGGACCTTTACAAGCTCTATAGCTCGATTCCGGAGCTGTTTTCTTTTCCTATCCAATATGCGCACAGGATGTACTTGCAAGACACCTTCTGGTTCCACCTGAATCATAGTCCAATCGATAATATGATTAGCATCAGGTACATATTTCTTAAGCAGTGAAACATGAAACACATTATGTACAGTCATAGATGCAGGTAATGCAAGCATGTATGCAACTGACCCAATCCTTTCTAGGATCTCAAATGGCCCACAAAATCTTGCTGCCAACTTGGCGCAACTTCCCAGCCTTAGGGAACTCCTGTTAGTTTTCACTTTTAGGAAAACATGGTCACCCACTTTGAATTCTCTATAGGTTGTGTTACTATCAGCGTAACTTTTTTTCCTGTCCTGGGCAGCTTTTAGATTATGTTTAATTCTTATCATTTGGTCTTCCATATCTTTGAGCAGTTCAGGCCCAACTACTACTTTGTCAGCTGGATTATCCCAGGTCACTGGAGTGTTGCACTTTCTTCCATAAAGCGCTTCGAATGGGCTCATATTCAATGATGCATGATACCCATTATTGTAGGCGAATTCTACCAAATGCAGGTAGTCTTCCCACCTTGATGGTTTATCCATCACATACATTATTAGCATGTCTTCTATTATTCTGTTTACTCTCTCTGTCTGTCCATCTGACTCGGGATGATATGTTGTGCTAAAGTTCAGATTTGTTCCAAATCCTTGGAACAGTCCTTTCCAGAAATTCGAAGTGAATTTCGGGTCTCTATCAAACACAATTGTCTTAGGAATTCCATGCAAGCATGCAACTTCTTTTAGGAAAATGCCAGCAACATCTGCTGCTCTGTGGGTGGTTTTCAGTGGAATAAAATGGGCAGCTTTAGTAAGCTTGTCCACCACCACCATGATTGAATCATGCTTCTTGCTTGTTCTAGGCAATCATGTGATAAAATCCATTGTTACCACGTCCCATTTCCAATCAGGAATAGGTAAAGGATGCAGCAACCCTGCTGGGTGCCTATGCTCCACCTTAACCTTCTGGCACTCCATACATATGGCGATGTATTCAGTGATTTCTTTCTTCAAACCCGGCCAAAAATAATGGCTTTTGACTGTTGCCACAGTCTTCTGATATCCAGGATGTCCAGCGTAAGCCACATTATGCATCTCCTTTAGAATTTCCATCTTCAACTCTTGGACATTGGGTACATACACTCTGTTTTTATACAGAAGTAAACCATCAGTTCCCAAGGTGTAACTTTCCTTGGTTTGTGGTCTCTCACGCTGCTGTAGCTTTGCTACAAGATTTTTGTACTACAAATCAACATTTGCAGCTTCCAAAATTCTGTCTTTCATCTCAGTGTGGTACATGCTAATGGCTGTAGCATGTAATTCGTGCACTTTTCTACTGAGTGCATCAGCCACCTTATTTTCTTTCCCTTTTATATGCTTGATATCAAAGTCATATTCGCACAGAAACTCCAGCCATTTGATTTGTATGGCATTTAAGGTCGACTAATCAAATAAATACTTCAGACCGTTATGGTCTGTTCTCAACTCAAATCTCTTGCCCATGAGGTAATGTCTCAATTTCCTCAAGGCGTGGACGATTGCTGCCAGCTCTAAATCATGAGTGGCATAATTCTTCTCATGTTCCTTCAACTTTCAGGATTCATAACAAACTACAAATCCCTCTTGGCTAAGAACTCCTCCCAGCCCCTCCTTACATGCATCCATGCATACTATGTAATCCTTGTTTGTATATGCAATCTTCAGTATTGGAGCACTAGTTAGCAGCTGCTTCAATCACTGGAAGCTGCTCTCACATTCTTCAGTCCACTGAAACTTCTTCTCCTTCCTTTGCAAGGAAGTGATAGAATGGGATATCCTTGAGAATCCAGCTATAAACCTCCTATAGTATCCTGCCAGACCCATAAAAGATCTAACTTCTGCCACATTCCTTGGCGCTGGCCATTCTCAAATGGCCTCTACCTTTTCAGGATCCACAACGATCCCTTCTTCAGATATAATGTGTCCCAAGTAATGGATCTGCCTTTGGTAAAAAGAGAACTTGCTCAGTTTTGCGTACAGCTGGTGTTCTCTCAACACCTGCAGCACCATTCTCAGGTGTTGCTCATGTTCTTCCTTTGTCTTGGAATACACCAAGATATCGTCCACGAAGACTATGAAAAACTTGTCCAAGTAATTTTTGAACACTCCATTCATTAAGCACATGAAAACAACAGGCACGTTGGACAATCCAAACGGCACCAAAGTGAACTCATAATGACCATACCTTGTTCTAAAGGCGGTCTTGCTGATGTCCTCATCCTTTATTCTTACTTGGTGATATCCAGATCGGAGATCTATTTTTGAAAATATTTTCGCATCCTTCAATTGATCAAAAAGATCATCGATCCTTGGCAGAGGATACTTGTTCTTGACAGTAACCTTATTCAATTGTCGAAAATCAATTCACAACCTCAACGTCCCATCTTTCTTCTTCACGAATAGGACCGAGGCTCCCCACGGTGACACACTGGGGAGAATATAACCTTTATTTAGTATCTCTTCGAGATGCAATTGCAACTCTTTCAGCTCTGGCGTACTCATTCTATAAGGAGCTTTCGAAACTGGAGTTGTTCCAGGCATCAAATTTATAGAAAAATCGATGTCCCTCCTTGGAGGTAGTCCAGGTACCTCCTGAAATACATCCTTGAACTCCTTGATTACTTCATGGTCTTCCAGACTTGATACTACATCTTGGGATGCTTCTTCCACCCGAGCTGCAAATAATTGACAGCCAATCCGGTAACATTTCTTTAGCTGCATGGCTGAGATTTCCCTCACAGCCACGGCTCTGGGAATTCCTTAGACTGTTACCTGATTTCCCTCTTCGTTCAGGCATGTGAACCTCTTGTTACAGCAATCTAGAAGGGCATGGTGTTGGTCCAACCAGTCCATCCCAATTAAGCAATCATATGAGCCTAAAGGCAGAATGTTCAATTCAGCCTTAGTGCTCATTCCTTTCATGTCCACTGAACAAGACTTAACCAATTCAGTGACCTTCCTCTTGGTCCCTGTGGCCAACTTCACTAACCAAGACTTCTCATGTTTTCTCCTCGTTAGATGCAAACTTTCCACCACTCTAGGATCTACATAACTATGGCTAGCCCCTAAATCAATTAAAATAACAAGCGGTCGGTTGTTAATTGTACCTTCCACTTCAATCATGTGTGATTGAAATTCTGCTTTCTTGTTGTCCAGGGCTGCATAGATCCTCGGCATTCTGCCGCCCATATCCTCCACTATTTCAGCTTGTTGAACAGTATGTAGAGTTCTCACCTTACCATTTTTATGGGGACAATCTCTGTACTTGTGGTTTCCTTGACAGCCCCAACATTGAATGGGCGTCAGTCTCTGTCTTTGTGCTCCCTCTTCAATCCATCTCGGCTCTCTAAATGATGGTTTTCCTTGAGGACTGTTTCTGAAAAAGGAAGGCTTGTCTCCCTTCTGCCTCTATTCTTTCTTAAACCTCTTCTGGTCATCCCAACCCTTCCGAAAGGTAGGCTTTTCTCTTTGTTGTTCGTATAAGCATTTCTCTTTTCTGATGGTCTCTTCCATGGTCTTAGGATCATCATATTGAATCTTGTCACTCATGGAAGGTGGCAGTCCACTCAGATACCTCTGAATTTTAATAGCTTCATCCTTGATGAATGGGACATACTTCAGTAGTTCCAGAAAATTTCGTTCATACTCACCAATGGTCATACTGCTCAACTTGAGTTCAAAGAACTCCATCTTTCTGTCATAGTACCTTTTAGTCAGGTATTTCTTCTCGAAATACCTCTTAAACTCCTTCCACGTGACCTCTTTCTCTCTGATGTGCTGCACCTATACAAACTGATCCCACCACATGGATGCTTTTCCTTTCAGTTGGTACATTGAAATTCTTCCTTCTGCATGGGAAGAATAATTCTGCAGTTGGAAGTATTTATTCATTCCAAGCAACCATGTCTCAGCATCTTCCTCCTTCTTATGTTCTCCATCGAATGTTGGAGGCTTAATCTTGTTCATCTCTCCCTTCAATTCCTCCCTTCCAGATTTCCGATGTTTTCTGGTAGGGGATGGGCTTGAACTACTATGTTTCTTACTATCAGAATGTCTTTGGGAGAAACTAAGATGTCGGCTACCACTCCGCGACCTACTTCTTCTCCCATGGGTTCTGCGACTCTCTGTCGTACTTGAGTCTCTTCCTTTCTCGAGTTTCTTCTCTATTCTTTCCAGACTCTTCAAAAATTTTAAGTTTAGTGCACCTTGTCGATCCCTGACTTTCATAAGCTTTCGGCTATCAGCTCGGTGAGCCTTGGCCTCTCTTTGCAATCCTTCAATGGTTTTCATTATGTGTCATTCCTTATCTTTCTCTTTTCCGTGCCCATTGGAGTTCAATCCTTCGATTCCCAGGTTAACATCCTTTCCTTCCTGTTCATCTTCTATTTCAGGGGTAATCTGCACTTTTCCCCACTCCATACTTAGTCGTTGGTTAACTGGAGTCCTGACCTCCGTTGAACTCTGCACACGCACTCTCTGTAAATAAAATTGTAGTTTATCAGGCCATTAAACCTTCAGGAACAATCTTCAGCATTTATAACTAATACCAAAAAGAACAAAAGACATTTCGATTCCAATGAGTTTTCTGAGCTCTCGTTCGGCTCTGCAATTTTCAGGACTTCATTTTTTGGGTTTTCGAAGCTTTCATTTTTGACACTTCGGAATTTTGGGACTTCGGGTTTCAGCCTACAAGACTTTCAACTTGCTTTCCTTTCCAACCCCCCCCCCGGACTTCCGAAATTCCGGCTTACTCTACCCTTCGGGCCCACATGACTCAGTGGTTACCCACAACTATGGTGGTACAAGGTACGTTAATGAGGGCCCACGTCACTTTTTAACGACGTCATCGGGTCCCACCTCTCTCGCTTCTCTTCATGACCCACTGGCACGTGGTACATCTCCATGTGTCCACGTCCATTCCTACAAAAAATATCCAACGGTCAGATCTTTCTCAGATCTACGACGCAGATCCTTTCGACATTTTGGGCTTCCAAACGCCGATGCGCTCTAACTCCCGTTAGCCCTCCAGGCTAGACTCGTGGTTCACACGACCTCCCCTTATATGACCATAGTCATACCTCCTATCGGGGTTTCAAACTTTCCAATGTCGAAACACATATGTCCTCAGGATTCGCAAAACGCCGAACCTCGATATGTCGATGGGCTCCCGATCTCTCCCATGTCCCAACTGATGGATGACTCAAATCATTTCTGGGACTTTTACCATGAAAATTCCCGACCTCCTTCGTGACTCCCGATATCGCAATTCTCGATTTCCCGAAATGGGAAATCTCACGACACGTGTCCTCCATTTTTCGGATGGTCTAGATCTATTTCGGGGCTTTTGCCCCTAGTCTCTGAGGTTTAACCTTCGGAAATCTCCCGACAGATCCTACGGCTGATGGGTTTTATGGCCGAGATCTGACGGCTCAGACGGTTCCTAACCAATTCCGAATTTCACATATCGCGATTTCCACATTCCTGAGTATTTCAAAAGGAATTTTAATTCCTACGCACATTTTTCCAGATCCGACTGTCACGAGGGCTCACCTTCCCTCCCGAACAGATCCTAAGTTTCTAACACAATTGGTGTAGATACCTATCTCCCTGTGGCCATAGACCACACTAGGTGCGGTTTCACAATGCCGCTATACCTCCTGAGCTTTAAAAACTCGTCAAGTAACTCCTTGACATTTTGGAGTAAACCAGGGTCTGAAATTGGCCTTCCAGACCCAATTTCCTTCGCATTCTCGGTCCAAAGACCGTTCCAATGGCCCATCTAGGCTCAGTGTCGAAACCTTCACTCTGATACCAATTTGTAGCGCACCCATTTCGAAACTCTAGGCTTACTCGCGCTCACATACCAAACTGTAGTGCACCCTTTCAGCAACTAACCACTTGGTAACATAACTCATACAGATGTTATACAAAGTACATGCATTTAAACAAATAAACACATTTAAGCTTAGATTACACGTATTATTCACTGCTATAATTTACAATTCATAGCTTTTCATACTAATTCATATACACAACGGAAAACATGATAACATTTACAATAGAGATATGATAAAATGTGATAAAACATAATCAGATACTTATCTATAAAACAGTGGTAGATTCCACCAACCAAGTGCAGGCCTTCCACGAACCTCCCAGCCTTAGACCACACTGCTCATCAGCTCAACAGTGGATCACCCCCGAGTTGGGACTAAGCTCCACCCCAAGGCAAGGAATCCTAACTAGACTGAGGTTACAGGGAAAACAACACTTAGAATCTGGAAGGATGCTTCCCAGGATGCCATCTTACGCCCACTACTACCAGACTCTCATTCCCCACATGCCTGTTTCGCCCAGGAGTATACACCTTCAAAAGAACAGTCCATCAGTGCTAACCTCCCTCTCTGGGTCTCGGCAACAGGCTGGATCTGGAAGTCTCCAAGTCTGAAGCTGGTGTTGGACATGCTCTGGAAACCCCCCCCCCC
>ML777350.1:683429-710386 GCA_009831015.1 Picea engelmannii
TACCGAGAGAGATCACACACAACCACAAGGATAGAATGCTCTCCTAGGAATATCCCACGCTCACTTCCCACAGACCCTCATTCCCCACATGCATGTTCCACCCCAAGAGTATACACCTTCTCTGTCACCTGGACAGTCCTTTGGCTGCTAATCTCCCTTGCCTTGGGTTACAAGAACAGGCCGGATCAGGAAGTCTCAGGGATCTGTGGAAGCTACAGGGTTCTTCCAGGAGTCCTCTCCTTCCTACGTGCACTCTCTCACCTGGAGAGAATCGCTCATAGGCCAACAAGCCTCACGCAGTCCAGTACTGCGTAGTCTCAACAATTCCACGAGAAAACAGACACAGGATTTCCAAAAACTAGATTCGGCAATCACATGATGGCTTCACAGTCATGGCTGCAAAACGGGGAATGTTCGTATAGGCTCGCTCAGATTTCCCGAACAAGCAAAGACTCTTCCCTGAATTCAACACAGGTTTCTCATAGGCTGGGGTTACACACACCGGGATTTCTCAGAATTCGACACAGACATTCGAGTCACAGGGTCTCCCCCAAGGTTCTCTACAAGAGTCGGGTTAGTCATACTTCTCAGAGCTTCGTACGCGTTCAGACAATCCGGTGGAATGGGAATTGGGGGCTTCTCACGACTCACCCTGGCCATTTTATTCGCATGCACCAGGGTTGACACTTGTCACCCATGGAACTACATGCGTTCCACCAGCACACATTCCTCCCACCACTTGGGAAATCACGCATCCTTCCAAAAGGACTTAGGATAAAAAAATATGATGCACATATCTTTTTGAATAATATTAAAATATTATTCCCAGGCTTAAGCCCCCTAGGCTTATCCCCTAGGCTCAACACTTAGCCCCTTTCCCACCTTCCAACCCCTAATTCCTTGCCCACTCTGTGGATGCTCAGTCCCCCTTCACTCATTCATCGTGGTCGGTCTACACCTAGTGGTGCTTATATTTTATTAAGTGTTCTGCATGATTACATATACAACAACAGGCTCTTGGCCTTCAATACTTAGGCTCCCTGGCCTAACAAAACATAAGCCTCCAGCTTATACAAACTTGGCTCACCAGCCTATAAAAAGTAATGACAATTCCTTTCAAAACTTGGTTTACAACGTGGCTCGGCCTTGGGGATACTACAGGGGGGGTTTGATTTTGAGTTCTATATTTTACTGTTTTGTATGAATGACACTTTCTTTAATATATCAGCCTGCAAGCTTCTTTCATTTGTTACGGTCAAACCTTCTTTCATCTTTGTCTATGCTTACAAGTGGAATTATTTCTTTTGTCTCTGTTTAATGATCCTATTGTAATTGTCATCTTACTTTTGATTGTTAAGCAAGAATCATAAGCATCTTTGGCTAGTTTGTTGACCCATCATATATATGGTTTATGTATGTTTTAGTTAACTAATTAGTTTTCTTATCCATTTGTTATACAAACCTATCTGACAATAGCTCTTGAAGGCCTTGTGTTGCATGAGTATAGTTAAGATACTCTTGAGAATACAATCCAGAGGTTAAGATATTCATCTTGATCCAAACCCACACCTATTATTGAGAAAATAGTTTCCAAAAATATTAAGTTACCAGGTGTTGGAACCACCTTTGTTTTTTTTGTTTAGTCTGTTTAAAATTTGATATCTTAATGCTTGAACTCGATAGCTGGTTTTCATATTTTCCTTTATTTTTCGCAAAATCTCAGAAGTCTCATCACGCAAACAACGACGATTATCATACTCTTAATTTAAGATTTTTTTTTTTATCGTTTATACGAGTCTCTCCGTTTTACCTCAGGATGTCGCATGTCGGGAGTTATAGATCACATAGTTTACAAGTCCCGAGGGGCGAAACGACGAACTAGTTTTAAAATTTTTACCCAGATCATTACCGAGAGTAAAAATACTCTAAACCGCAGTTAAGCATCATCGAGATTTCGTGTCTCAGCATTTGCTAGCTCCAAAATTCTTACCGTCGTAACCTCAATAGTCAAAACAGTCTCCGAGGCAATTTTAAACTTTCTTTGTGCCAACTTGCATTACGAATTGTCAAAATTTATGACAATGATTAGAAATGAGGCGAATTGACAAGTAAGGGTTTGGTTTTTATTGCTAAATTTATATTTAAGAACGATTTGACCGTTCTGTCCCTAAGGACGACCTAGTTTTAAATAGTCGAAGACATGGATTTTTTATTTGTTGTCTCAAATTTCATTTCTATTCTATGCAGAGCCAACTTTTGACGAGTGAACTAATTTTTGTATGTATACATATTTTTATCGTAGGAGAGCTAAAGTAGAATCCCCCGCCATGGCCCCACGAAAAGCATCTAAAGCCAATGTTGAGGTTTCAGGACAAGGATCAGACAACGTTTCATATACTTCACCTCGAAGTGTCGACTCTGTTAGGACCTGGTCATATATTTATGAGGTCCTACAGTCTGAATTGGTAGATGTTTTGGATGATTCTAGTGAAAATGAAAAAGACGACCTAATCACCAAGTATAAGATCGTCGTCCAGGCTCAAATGCATAAAGTAGCAACTAGGACATGTATGCTCCCTTACTACGATATGATCTGGTGGGCATTAGACCATGTAGATATACCAACAAGAACCATCGTCAACGAGCAGAGGGTCAGCATTGGGACTTTCAGACCCGAACAATTGCAGGCTATGTAAAAGTTGCCATCTATGTCGGACTTTGTTTACAATGCCGAATTCTTGGAGAATTTTAAACAGAAGGAATGTGTGCAATACGAAAAGACTATGTCTGGTTTAATCAAAGATTGGGTTTCACACCCTGCAAAGTTCAGGGCAGACAATAATGGTATATATTCAATAGCTTCTCTGGAACCACAGTTCAAACATATCGCTATGATGACCTGCAGATTATATGGAAGAGAGGACACCACACATTTTTCCTTCAGTGGGTGCCTCTAATTCATTCCGTCGCCGAAGGTTGTTCCTTCAACTAGGCTAAACTACTATCCGATAGTTTGACCAGTCAAGTTACAGAGTATCAAGAGCAGAAGGAGAGAAGAAAGATTAATTCATTCTTTATGTCCACCTATATCATGGACGCCGTGTGTTTTCTGACACCTTTTCCCTTGATGAGTTGGAGTTGGATTCCATCGGAGGCTGAGCCCATCCACGTCTAACATTCAAAGTTGTGGGAAGACAAAGCCTTAGGTTTTGTGTATGAAATTTTTAACAGGGTGATGGTTCCTCTGCATGTCACTATCTTCAGCCACCCGCCACCCAGGATCTCAGATAGTATCGCGGAATATCTGAGCAGTATAGCTGACTGGTACGTGGAAGCAGAATTTTCATATCTCAGGGTTTTCGGTGATTCTATTCCTCTGAATGCCTTTCCTTTATTCATACCCGATAGGCTGGCTTTCTGTGAGATTGCTAGACAAATTGTAATCATTGGTTTAAGCAAGGAGCTTAAGGGATATTCTAAGAAGGTCTGGCCACCTTTTCCTATTCTTTTAAGTTCCTATTCTTTGTTAGATTTTGAGCATGCTAAAGCTGAGGTAGCAGCCCTGGAGGACCTGAAATTGGTTCATGTCGAATTCAAAAAGCACGATCCACAGAGGGTCGTAAGTAATCACTTAGCCAGTTGCGGGATTAAAAGGTTTGAGCATGAAAATTCTCCCTTGGATGACATTTTCCAAGGCACGATATCTTATGCCGAGGTGTTGGCTCGAATACAAGCCCTGGCTCCTGAAGAAAGGGCTGATGTTTTAAAATTCCAAGAACATCGACGGAGTTGTCTTCCCCCAATATTGCGGGGTGAAAATCCAATAACAGTAGAGGTGCAGCAAAAAGAAGCCGAAGGCTCAAAAGATTCAACACCCGGACAAGAACAACACCAGGACAGGGAGGAGAAAACTAGGAGTCCGAAACCGGAAATAAAAACTCCCAATCCACCGAAAAAGCAGACTCGAGATGCCACTCGTGGCCAATCAGCTAAGAAAATCAAAAATCCCATCGCCTCCATTAGTCCCTTACAGTCAACTAAGGGGAACATGGACACAGGGTGGATTTTCAATGAAGAATTGAGACCTATAAGGATGGAAGAGATTCCACCAAATGAGTTCTTTTTTGATAAAAAGAGAAAAGTTGTGGTAAAAAGAGAATTCTATCAAGAAGAGGGATCAACGACCAAGAAATTCAAGGTGTTGACCGATGGGAAAGATATGAAGAAGGAAGAGTTTTTGACAGAAATAGTTGGGACATTAGGGGCATATGCTACGACAAATCAATTTTCAGTCAGGGTTTTGAAAAATCAGCTGAAGCGAAAAAATGCCTCATCAAAATCTTAGAAGCTAAACTAGCCACAACAGAAGAAGCTGCTAAAGACCAGGCAAACACAGGAATAAAACAAGCAAGGATGGCTGATAAAAAGGAAATTGAGCTGCTCAAAGCTAAGCTCGAACAAGTAGAGATGATAGCTAATACCAGTCAAATACAGGTAGGCCAACAAAGAGACTTGATTGAGCAGCTACAGGTTAGATTAGAGTTCACCAAAATCCAAGTTATAAATATCGGGATATTCCAGTCCTAGGCTATGGAGATTTGGAGAAGGGTTTATGCAGCCCAACAAAGTTTACTTGCCAAGGTAGAGACGATTCCAGACAATTGTCCGCTTATTGATCAAGTATTAGAAGACTTATCTGTCAAAGAGAGAGAAGCTGGGGCAGCTCGGGTCGCATTTCAAGAGGCTGTAATAGCTACAACAAATAGGGAATCAGAAAAAAGTTCTAAGTTTTCCACTTCGGAACAGACCCGAGGTAATATTTTGTTGAAAGAATGGGAACGCAGCATATCAGAAGGCAAATTGCAAGCCAAGAAGGTAAGGAAATCCTGTGAAGAGGTTTTCGGTTCTATAGATGGAAATATTTTAGGCATTGACAGCGAGAGTAATGCTGAGACACTGAGCCAAATGAATGTGACAAAACTCTCGCTTGATATAAATGAGAAAGAAGAAAGAGATTTGGCCAAAGTATCACAAGTAACTCTGGCAGACATAGTTCAAATAGATAAATGGATTATTAAACCAAGTGTGCAATTGTGCACTATTGACACCCTAGACCGACAGATGGAAGAAAGGTTGCCACAATTAGTCAGAGATTGTTACATTTTTTAGGCCAATTGTCAAGAGGAACCTTCAAGGTTGATATCTGAGCTGGTGGAAAAATGTGTCACTTGTACCGATCATGCGAGAGGGCAGGCTTCTAGTACCAAATAAAGACATAGGATAAAGAAATGAAACGATTGATCTCCTTCTCGTTGTAACTGAAAATCCTGGAACGATTGGGATTCCATCATATGTAAATTTGTATAAATATACAATAGAAGGAAGGAAATAGGGCTGGACCTTTTTGGGTCGATTGTAATAGAGGTTTTTCTTCCTCGAGAGTTAATACAAAGCAAATCCGAATATTCTTGATTCTGTCAAGACTGTGTTATGAGTTTGTTTCCTTGTATTTCATATTTCATTTCATTTCATATATGTATCTGATGAATGCTTCGCTATAATTTAGTACAACCTCTACTATAGTGAATAAATTTTAGTTTTCTATATTGTTTACCATTTTTCCTCTGTACCGGCAATCAACGGGTATAAGACCAATGAACATTTTAGATTTCTATATATATTTTATGCTTCATCAGGTTATTTCTTTATCTTTTTCTTCTTTTGTTTATAAGTGAGATTCTCCCTTGATAGGATCCTTACATGATAGAAAGCTTAATGTTTTTCGTACACCTCATACACATTTATTAAAATATAACTCAGTTACGGGAAAGGGCCTTTGGTTTGCACCCTATTTTCACTATTGGGGCTATAACTCTCCTTTATACGATCGAAATCAAGACAACATCTAAAAAGTATTGAGATGTTATTATTATTTTGTTCCTCTATTACTGTCCCTGTGACAAGACATCCTAATATTGAACCCGGACTATCAGATCAAACACATATAGCCTTGAATATTTTTGATACTATTCTTAAGACAACCACTACCTAGGTAGAATTGGAACATTCATGGGCAGTGATTGAAAGGGACATAAACATCCAGGAACAGTTGGAAGCTAGACAACAACCTGGAAATCAACCCTAGCTTCCCTAGCCAAAGGTTGACATTTCTTCCTTCTCTACCCCTTACTCACTTTCGGATGCCTAGAAACTGTACTTCTAAGCCTTAAGTACAAACTCTGGAACAACATCTTTTTGGCACCGTTGCCGGGGACCGAAGTTACGAAATCTTTTTCCCTGGGAAAACGACAATTTTTCGTTGAAAGTGCCACCCTTTGATAGTGAACAAAGAGTGTACACCTTTTAAAGGCTTTCCAATCTTTCACTTGGAAACTCCACGATTAATAAGCTGGCATCCGGACGAAGGAATACCAGGAAAAACCTGGATGGTAAACAGACCACACCCGTCACCAATCCTGAGAAGATTTTAAAGGCAAGAGGCTCTCTTAAGCCGACCCCTGCAATCTATCAGCTTAAATACCCACAACTGAAGACCAAGATTTCTTTTGAACCTTCAACTTCACACAACCCTCTTTTTGATACAAAAGATCTAACATCAAACTGCTTCGAAGTTAGAAGTGAAACCCGTCCGATAACCTTTGTAGTACATAAAGGAAAAAGTCCTATAGAAAATTTATCTATTGTCGATATATCGTCGACTCTTCAGTTGAATTTCGCAACCTCACACGGTCTTGATGAACATTTCACACATCCAGTTTCCACACCCGTTGGTTCTCCCGAGTACATCTCTTGCAAGTCTGAAGAGCCAAGCCCTCGCATCCCTTACCAATCATCCTCGTATTTTTCTCCCCGCGAAGAAAGTAAAGATTCACTTTTAATATTCCAAAACCCCCTTTACAACTTCCCACTAATATCAATGGCAGCCGTCGGAGGAGGTGGTGGGGGTCCTCCTGGAGGAGGAGGTGGAGGTGTTCCTGGGGAAGGAGATGGAGGTCAAGGGTCTGCCCCCCTCCTAGAGTGTTCGCTAAAGTGGCAGAAAGATATGCTCTTTTGGTATTTCCCATTCCTTTGCACGACCTTCCCGAAAATTATATAAAAAATTTGCCAAAATTCACTGGGGAAGGAGATCTGACCGCAGCCGAACACATAAATTTCTTTGATCAATTCACATACATCCTAGGTATTGAACATGAAGATGTGTATTCGAGGCTTTTCATCCAAACCTTCGAAGGTCAGGTCCCAACTTGGTTTCAGAGTCTACCTGCAGGATCTATCTTGTCCTATGATGCCTTGGAAGATGCTTTCCTTAGACAATGGGGCGAAAGAAAGGACCACCTATACTATTTAACCGAGTTTGGGTCTTTAAGAAAAAAGAATTCAGAAACAGTTATGGAGTTTATTCAAAGATTCAACAAGCTGTATAAAAAAATCCCAGTCGAGGTTAAACCGTCCCAACCCGCAGCCAAAGTAACTTTCACGGGGGATTTTGAACTAGATTTTGCACTTCTTTTACGAGGAAGAAGGGGAGCTACTCTAAACCAAATGCAAGATGACACTGTAGAAATTGAGTCAAATATGATGGCTTCTGGTAAGTTAAAAGCTAAAGTAGAAGCGGGAAACCGAGAAACTAGTCGCTTTAGAGAACAAGCAGGGTCGTCAGGGTCTAACAGATACACAAATGACAAAGTAGACGATATGGCCAGGGTAATTAAGGAATTTTCTAATAAGATATCCAGAATGGAGCTAGAATAGGCCAAATCCGATTCTTTCGCCAAAAAGGATTTTAGGAAGAATCCCAATCCCCCAAATCAACAAATATAGATAAAAAACGAAGATCAGAAAATACAAACTCCCCTAAAGAACGAAAATTTTATAGGAGCGAATGATCTCCAAGATTTTGGAGATTTAGATGATGATGTCACAAACTTGGGTGACGACTGCACACAACCTTATCTGACTAAAGAGGATTATGAAAAATCTCTAAACACTCAACAATCGTCTATTGAGGGTGAAGAAAGAGATCATGCTGACCTTTGTAGTTATCAAGAAGAAACCGGTATGATAATGGTCGAGGTCCAACCTAGGTATAACTTGAGATCTAAGGGTAAGCCTATTTCAACTACTCAACCTAAGAAAATTCTCCCAAGAGGTCAAACTTATGAGCCTACCCCATAAGAAACCGTGTTACCTAACATCAAAGAGAGTAGTAAACGCGCAAGAACCCGAAGTAGAAAAGGTTGAGACTAAAACACAGGAAACCGAAATAGCTAATACAAATACACCTTTAATCAAGATCATGAGTAATAAAGCAGTCCAGACAAATAAGTTGGAAAAGAAGGATTCAGAAGTCCCAACTAGAGAAACAGACAAGGTGAGCAGAGTTTTTGGTTTCAAAAACGAGATAAATAAAATTAAGATACCAATTCCTCTGGTAGAGTTAGTGAAAAACCCAATTTATCGAAAGCAGATTACCAAAGTGATAGGCATTTCAGAGCTAGAAATCCAATCTGACATTTTGAACCTGGAAGATGATAAGCCCAACATCACTTTTGGTCCACATTTTGAAGGAGCCAAAGACACTGTTGCTCCCTTTTATATCACCTTAAACGTATACGATCAACTGCTACATAATTGCATGCTAGACTCTGGAGCCTCACATAATGTGATGCCTAAAATTATTATGGACAGATTGGGTCTCCAGATCACCAGACCTTACAGATATCTTTACTCATTTGATTCAATAAAAGTTAAGTGTATGGGAATGATAAAGGATTTAGTAGTCACCCTGGCACAGGTCCCGGTTAAGAGCATCTTGATGGATGTGATCATTGTTAATATTCCCCCCAAATACAACTTATTGTTGTCTAGGTCATGGGGAGCCAAATTGGGGGGTTCCCTTCAACTGGATATGACATACACCACGATTTCTGTGTTTGGTAGGAAATTTACTCGGTTTTACAGGGACAAAAGGTTAGCATATACAGTAAGCGACCCTCAAAATCCGAACAATTTCCCTATTTACATTGCAGATCAAGATTTAGGAAATTGTATCTTATCTTTTGATGACGGTTTAGATGGTTGCACAGAGGAAAACAATATAGAACATGAAGAGTGAGGTTACATGACCAAGGATATGTGTAGCACCGGTATCTGGAAAATGTTTTTTTATGGTGCCTCATCTTGCGAAGGGGTTGGTGTAGGAGTGATTTTTGTGGCACCTGAAGAAAGGTTTTTTGTCCCTTTTTCTTACACACTACAATGGGATATAGATTATACTAACAATGTTTGTGAATATGAAGCCTTGGTCTTAGGATTAGAGGTTTCCAGGAGGTTAAAAATAAAAAACCTAGAGGTATACGGAGATGCAGAGTTGATAGTCAAACAAATAAATCGGCAATACCAAGCCAAGCATCCTAGATTAAGATCATACAAAAATTGTGCTTGGGATCTAATGGAGAACTTTTTCTCATCTGTGAATGTCCACTTCATCCCACGCACAGAAAAATTACAAGCTGATGCATTAGCTAAAGAAACTTCGAATTTCACTCCTCCTACAACCTTTAAATTGAAGTATCACATAGAGATAATACACAGACCATCTATACCGAATAACATCCAGCACTGACAGGTTTTTGAGGATGATGAACAAATTAAGAAGTTTCTTGAAGCAGTAGGTGAATTTTCCGAAACTCACGCAGATCAAGAAAATCAGAATGACCATATATGGATCATGCAAGAAGGGGAGGACCCTCAAGATTTCCAAGACAAAATATCAAATCATTGCATGCTGGTCCTAAAAAATAACCAGATTCCGAAAGGACTGATCCCTCTGGAAAGACTGTTTGATCAAAACGACATACCTGTAAAATCCACCTTACAACCACAACCAGAAGAGGTTGAGGACATAGGAACCAAAGAAGAGTCCAAGATGGTTAAAATATCTAAACTCCCCCCCCCTGAAATAAAAGGCAAGTATAAGGACCTACTCAGACAATTTAAAGACGTTTTCACCTGGTCTTACGACGAGTTAAGAACCTACGACACTACCGTGATCGATCACAAGATACCTCTAAAGCGTGGGGTCAAACCCTTCAGACAAAAGCTTAGGAATATCAACCCCATTTTATTGCATGTGGTCTCGAGAGAAGTGAAGAAGCTTTTAGAGGAGAAAATTATAGTACCTCTGAGATATCCCGACTTGGTGGCAAACCTGGTCCCGGTCAGAAAAAAAGAGTGGGGAAATTAGACTGTGCGTGGATTTCAAAAATCTAAATAAGTCCTCTCTTAAATACAACTATCCACTGCCTAAAATGGATCACGTGCTATAAAGGGTAGTTGGGGCGAACAAAATGTTTATGATTGACAGTTTCTTTGGATATAATCAAATTGCCATGAATGAACAAGATAAAGAAAAAACAACTTTTACTACCCCTTGGGGTACATTCATGTATGATAAAATTCCTTTTGGTTTGATGAATGCATGAGCCACCTTCCAATGCGCTATGGACATCACTTTCATCGGAGAGAGGGATAAGTTCGTAGTCATCTATCTCGATGATTTAACAGTTTTCTCCAAATCCGACGAAGAGCATTTGGTACATCTTGAACAAACATTCGAAAAATGTCGGAGGTTTGGTCTATCCTTAAACCCCAAGAAATCACACTTCGCCATGCAAGAAGGTAAACTTTTGGGTCATATTGTATCTAAGGATGGAATTAAGATTGATCCTAAGAGGGTTGAAGTGATAGAAACTATAAAAATTCCTAGAAATGTAAAAGAAATTCAATCTTCCTTAGGAAAAATAATTTTTTTACGAAGATTTATCCCAAATTTCGCTGAAATTGTAAAATTGATCACAGATATGCTGAAAAAGAACAACGAAGTAAAGTGGACAACAGAGGCCAAAGCATCATTCACACACATTAAGAAATTCATAGCTGAGGCACCTGTATTGGCAAGCCCCGATTATCTAAAAGATTTTCTTATTTTCTCGTTTGCCTCCGAACACATGATTGCTACGGTGCTCCTCCAAAAAAATGAAGAGGGTTTCAAACAGTCGATCACCTTTTTCAGCAAGAGCCTCAGAGACGCAGAACTTAAATATGATATAATAGAAAAACAAGCGTACACCATGGTAAAAGCACTGAAGGCATTTAGAACATATGTACTACACTCCAAGATAATCGCGTACGTACCTACAAGTTCTATGAAATATATTTTGGTACAACCAGACAGTGATGGGAAAAGAGGACGATGGCTTGCCAAGATTCAAGAATTTGACCTGGAAATCAAACCTACTAAACTTATAAAGGGACAAGGCCTGGCCAAACGTTTGGTTGAATCAAATCTCAGAGCTCTAGATATAAACTACCTGCGGGAATGTGAGGAAGACATGAACATAAACGAGCTTGATGAACGAACAAATGCAATTAAGATCGAGGAGAAGTTCGTATCATCAGTATGGTAAAAAAACATAGTATCCTACTTGCTGACTCTAAAATGCCCAAGTGAACTATCTCCATCAAAAGCCAGGACTTTAAAGCTTCATGCGGTTAAGTATTGTATTGCTGAAAATCAACTATATTGGAAGGATCCACTCGGTTTCTTGTTAATCTGCTTAGTCGAATCGGAAACAGAAAGGGTTATAAGTGAATTTCACGAAGGAGTGTGTGGAGGACATCACGCTTGGAGGGCCACAACTTACAAAATTCTGAGGGCTGGGTATTACCGGCCAAAAATTTTCTCAGACGTTAACGCCAAGGTCTGAGCCTATAACCCTTGTCATCTATTTGCAGGCAAACATAAACTCCCTATGCTTCCTTTAGTTCTAGTCAAAACTGAAGCCCCTTTTCAACAATGGGGGCTAGATTTTATAGGAGAGATTAATCCACATTCTAGCGCCCAACACAAGTGGATCTTAACTGCCAAAAACTACTTTACTAAATGGGTGGAAGCTATTCCAACCAAAAGGACCACTGACTCGGTGGTAATAGATTTCTTAGAAGACAATATCTTGTCAAGATTTGGCTGCCCCCGAAAGATAGTCACAGATAATGCCCAGGCTTTCAAATCTATGGCTATGATCAGGTTCTGCCAAAAGTATAATATTGTTCTTGGCCATTCTACAACATACTACCCCCAAGGAAATGGATTGGCCGAGTCGTATAACAAGAGCCTGATCAATATAATTAAGAAAGTGTTGGATGAAAACAAAAAGTCTTGGCATGTGCATTTAAAGTACGCCTTGTGGGCAAATCGCATAGGCACTAAAAATTCTATCGACATTTCCCCTTTTCAGATGGTATATGGGACAGATGTGGTGTTTCCTATAAATTTAGCGCTCCCTGTGATGAAATTGTGGCAAGATCAGAAAGAAGAACCTAATCATGTCACCAAGAGGATAAACCAACTAATCGAGGTTCAACATCACAGGGTAAAAGTAGATGAAAGGTTGCAGAAGTATCAAGATGACATGAAATAATTATTCGACTGTAGGGCAAAGGAAAAAGATTTCCTCCCAGGTGATTTAGTTTTAAGGTGGGATGCAAGGAGGGAAGAAACATCCAAACATGGTAAATTCGATCACCTCTAGTATGGGCCATTCAGAGTCTCAGCTCTCAAAGGAAAAAATTCTTTCCTACTAGAAAATCTAGACGGTGAAATCCTCAATGCCCCTGTCAATGGGCATTACCTAAAGCATTATATGACATAAGAAGTCGCCAAAAAAAAAAAATTGTATATTTCATATATAGAATTTTTTACATATGTATATATATTTCATTACGCATTACTATTTTGATTTTCTTTTCTTTTCATAAATTTTCGACACCTTTCAAAAAGCCTCGATAACCTTCATATTTTCCTTTTTACAGGTTTCCAGCTGCAAACAAAATGAGCAAGAGAGGTACACAGAAAGTCGTGTATCGAAAAATCAATTGGCTTAAAGAGGTGATAAATTTGTTTTTTGATATTTTGGAAAGAAAATGAAATGGTAAGGTAAAGGTGAGATTTCCTAAAAGACTTGTTCTGAAGGGCTATCAAAGAAAACCAATATAACCTCATAAGATACAACAACATCATATGAACTAATAAATAAAAGAACATTTCCATGATTAATCGTTTACGAAAGAATAAGGTGAAATAAACAAGTCACTCAAAGTAAAGCACCCCGAAAAAGATTTTCAAGAGTCAGTTTCAATTTTTTGACCTCTGTTTTTCAGTTTATAGATCTCCATCTGTCACCCTTTTCTTTTCTTTGGTTTACCTTTGAAAAGCCAACATCTTTCCGGTTTCTCATACGTAGGGGGAAGAGATTGTGTTTTAACCTCGAAAGCTTCAAAGAAGATTGTGAAAAGTAAGCTAGTCTTCACAACTCCTCGACCCCTTGCTAAACAAAGTGATGCTTAAGTGATCCTGACTTTTCTAGGTTTTCCAATAGTTTCGGAGGACTAAGGCTTTCTCAAATAGGAAACTCCAAAAAAAAAAAATTCCCTTTCTCCCTGCTAACGAAGGTGTTGTGAAAGTTAAGAAAAGGTTGGTACCGAGTAATCAAAGTAAGTTGACAGACCTATAATGAAAAATATTACACAGATATCAGCCCTCATATAAACTGATTGCCCCCATCTTTGCACTCTAAAAAAGAAAATTATAAGACAGGTGGTAAAAGGAAATTCAGAAATGATTGCCCCCATCTAGTCAAAAGATGATGAAAGGAAATTCAAAAATGATTTCCCTCGTCTCAGCATTTAAATGCATAAATATATTCCGAAGTGGTGAAAGGAAATTCAGTAAAAAGGGCCAGATAACTTCACTGGGGTACTGAACAGGCTCGCTGACAGTGAAGTAATATCTGAGATATCTGTAAGGTTGTTATACATGAATATCACTCTACTCTGGTAACCAATTCTTTTTAAAACCTGATCTACATCCCAAGTTCAAATAGGGCTTCCTGATTAAAAACATATAATTTTCTTCTTTTGATGCAAGCCGATAGCCACAAGATTTGTTGGATCTCCTAGAACTGTTTTGATTGTCTTAATGCAGACCTAAATTCAGTAACGAGAAGGAGAAAGTCGTGAAGGGGACTACAACTGAGTTTAAAAAGTATCTGAGTTTTGAAAAGATTTTCAAAAGTAAAAAACAAAGTCCTTTTCCCCTTCAGTATCCTGTTCTAGAGAAATTTTTCGCTGGATTAAAGCCATTGACTCCATTTACCCAATATAGGCACGTGGTCTACTATTCTTCCTGTCTTGCAAGAAAACAGGATCCCTAGTTGGAGCTTATGTTAGAGCCGCCTTTGTTTTTGTTTTTTAGCCTGTTTAAAATTTGTTATCTTAATGCTTGAAGTCGAAAGCCAGTTTTCATATTTTCCTTTATTTTTCCCAAAATCTCAGAAGTCTCATCACGCAAACAGCGACGGTTATCATACTCTTAAGGTAAGATTTTTTTTTTTATCGTTTAAACGAGTCTCTCCTTTTTACCTCGGGATGTCTCATGTCGGGAGTTATAGATCACATAGTTTACAAGTCCCAAGGGGTGAAACAATGAACTAGTTTTAAAAAGTTTACCCAGATCATTACCGAGAGTAAAAATACTCTAAACCGCAGTTAAGCATCATCGGGATTTCGTGTCTCGGTGTTTGCTAGCTCCAAAAGTATTACCGTCGTAACCCCGATAGCCGAAACCACGAGATTCTTGTTTTAGTAACCTGGGTTAATGTTAAAGGTAAAAAGTTTAGCAGCGGTTAAGCTCTGTTGGGAATTCGCAACTCGGCGTATTTTCCCTCAAAAGTTATACCTTCGAAGCCTCAAGTCGTGAAGTCATGATATAAAGATAGAAACGTAATTAATTAAACACTTAATCCAGTTTTATCCTCCAATTTAATTAAATCATATCATCGTGATCTCGCGATTTCGCAACTCGGCATACGAGCCTCCCGGAAGCTATACCTTCGAAGCTTCGAGTCGCGAAGTCGCAATATAAATAACAACGTAATTAATTAAATGCCTAATCATGGTTATGTTTTGTATTAACCAAAGATAATTGTCGCAATCTCGGGTTTTAGAGGTGTAAAGGGTTAAAGTGAAAAATCCTGATGAGGCAAATGCTGAAAGATTAATTAACATTTAAAAAAGACTGATTAATTAAGCTAAGCCAACATTTCCATTGTTTTAATACGAAAATTAATATGCACAATCTCTGAGGCAATTTTAAACTTTCTTTGCGCCAACTTGCATTACAAACTGTCAAAATTTATGACATTAACTAGAAATGAGGCAAATTGACAAGTAAGGGTTTGGTTTTTATAGCTAAATTTATATTTAAGAATGACTTGACCGTTTTGTCCCTAAGGACGACCTAGTTTTAAATAGTCGAAGACATGGATTTTTTATTTGTTGTCTTAAATTTCATTTCTATTCTACGCAGAGCCAACTTTTCGCGAGTGAACTAATTTATGTATGTATACATATTTTTATCGCAGGAGAGATAAATTAGAATCCCCCGCCATGGCCCCGCGAAAAGCGTCTAAAGCCAATGTTGAGGTTTCAAGACAAGGTTCAGACAACGTTTCTGATACTTCACCTCGAAGTGTCGACTCTGTCAGGACCTGGTCATATATTTCTGAGGTCCTACAGTTTGAATTGGTAGATGTTTCGGATGATTCTAGTGAAAATGAAAAAGACGACATGATCACCAAGTATAAGATCGTCGTCCATGCTCAAATGCATAAAGTAGTGGCTAGGTCACGTCTTCTCCCTTACTACGATATGATCCGGTGGGAATTAGACCATGTAGATATACCAACCATAACCATCATCAACGAGCAAAGGGTCACCATTGGGACTTTCAGACCCAAACAATTGCAGGCTATGTACAAGTTGCCAGCCATGTTAGACTTTGCTTACAATGCCGAATTCCTGCAGAATTTTAAACAGAAGTAATGTGTGCAATACGAAAAGACTATGTCTAGTTTAATCAAAGATTGGGTTTCACACCCCGTGAACTTCAAGGCAGACAGTAATGATATATATTCAATAGCTTCTCTAGAACCACAGTTCAAATATATCTCTTTGATGACCTACAGATTATATGGAAGAGAGGACACCACACATTTTTTCCTTCAATGGGTGCCTCTAATTCATTCGGTCGCCGAAGGCTATTCCTTCGACTGGGCTAAACTATTATCCGATAGTTTGACCAGTCAAGTTACAGAGTATCGAGAGCATAAGGAGAGTGGAAAGATTGCTTCATTCTTTATGTCCACGTATATCATGGACACCGTGTGCTTTCTGACACCTTTTCCCTTGATGAGATGGAGCTGGACTCCATCAGAGGCTGAGCCCATCCACGTCTACCATTCAAAGCTGTGGGAAGACAAAGCCTCAAGTTTTGTGTATGAAATTTTTAACTGGGTGATGGTTCCGCTGCATGTCACTATCTTCGGCCACCCACCACCTAGGATCTCAGATAGTATCACGGTAAATCTGAGCAGTATAGCCGATTGGTACGTGGAAGAAGAATTTTCATATCTCACGGTTTTCGACGCTTTTGTTCCTCCAAATGCCTTGCCTTTATTCATACCTGATAGGCTGGCTTTCCGTGAGATTGCTAGAAAAACCGTAATCGATGGCGTAAGAAAGGATCTTAATGGATATTCTAAGAAGGTATGGCCACCTTTTCCTATTCTTTTAAGTTCATATTCTTTGATATATTTTGGGCATGCTAAAGTTGAGGCAGCAGCCCTGGAGGACCTGAAATTGGTTCATGTCGAATTCAAAAATCACGATCCACAGAGGGTCGTAAGTAATCACTTAGCCAGTTGCGGGCTTAAAAGGTTTGAGCATGAAAATTCACCCTCGGATGACATTTTCCGAGGAACAAGATCTTATGCCGAGGTTTTGGCTCGAATACAAGCCCTAGCTCCTGAAGAAAGGGCCGATGTTTTAAAATTCCAAGAACATCGACAGAGTTGTCTTCCCCCAGTATTTCTGGGTGAAAATCCAATAACAGTAGAGGTGTAGCAAAAAGAAGCCGAAGGCTCAAAAGATTCAGCACCCAGACAAGAATAACACCAGGACAGGGAGGAGAAAACTAGGAGTCCGAAACCGAAAATAAAAACTCCTGATCCACCGAAAAAGCAGACTCCAGATGCCACTCCTGGCAAATCAGCTAAGCAAATCGGAAATCCCATTGCCTCTATTACTCCCTTACAGTCAACTAAGGGGAACATAGACGCAGGGTGGATTTTCAATGAAGAATTGAGACCTATAATGATGGAAGAGCTTCCACCAAATGAGTTCTTTTTTGATAAAAAGAGAAAAGTTGTGGTAAAAAAATAATTCTATCAAGAAGAGGGATCAACGGCCAAGAAATTCAAGGTGTTGACTGATGCGAAAGATATGAAGAAGGAAGAGTTTGCGACAGAAATAGCCAGGAAATTAGGGGTGTATGCTATGGCAAACCAATTTTCAGTCAGGGTTTTGAAAAATCAGCTGAAGCGAAAAAATTGCCTCATCAAAACCTTAGAAGCTAAACTAGCCACAACAGAAGAAGCTGCTAAAGACCAGGAAAACATAGGAATAAAACAAGCAAGGATGGTCGATAAAAAGGAATTTGAGCTGCTCAAAGCTAAGCTCAAACAAGTGGAGTTGATAGCTCAGACCAGTCAAATATAGGTAGGCCAGCAAAGAGACTTGATTGAGCAGCTACAGGTTAGATTAGAGTTCGTCGAAAGCCAAGTTATAAATATCGAGATATTCTAGTCCCAGGCTATGGAGATTCAGAGAAGGGTTTCTGCAGCCCAATAAAGTTTACTTGCCAAGGCAGAGACAATTCGGGACAATTGTCCGCTTATTGATCAAGTATTAGAAAACTTATCTATTAGAGAGAGAGAAGTTGGAGCAGCTCGGGTCGCATTTCAAGAGGTTGTAATAGCTACAACAAACAAGGAATCAGAAACAATTTCTAAGTTTTCCATTTCGGAACAGACCCAAGGTAATATTTTGTTGAAAGAATGGGAACGCAGCATATCAGAAGGCAAATTGCAAGCCAAGAAGGTAAGTAAATCCTGTGAAGAGGTTTTCAGTTCTATAGATGGAAATCTGTTAGGCATTGATAGCGAGAGTAATGCTGAGACGTTGAGCCAAATGAATATGACGAAACTCTCGCTTGATATAAATGAGAAAGAAGAAAGAGATTCGGTCGAAGTCTCACAAGTAAATCTGGCAGACATAGTTCAAATAGATAAATGGATTATTAAACCAAGTGTGTAATTGTGTGCTATTGACACCCTAGACCGATAGATGGAAGAAAGGTTGTCGCAATTAGTCAGAGATTGTTACATTTTTTAGTCCAATTGTCAAGCAGAACCTTCAAGGTTGATATCTCGGCTAGTGGAAAAATGTGTCACTTGTACCGAGCATGCGAGAGGGAAGGCTTCTAGTACCAAATAAATACATAGGATAAAGAAATGAAATGATTGATCTCCTTCTCGTTGACTCTGAAAATCCTGGAACGATTGGGATTCCATCATATGTAAATTTGTATAAATATACAATAGAAGGAAGAAAACATGGTTGGACCTTTTTGGGTCGATTGTAATAGAGGTTTTTCTTCCTCGAGAGTTAATACAAAGAAAATTCGAAGATTCTCGATTCCATCAAGACTGTGTTATGAGTTTGTTTCCTTGTATTTCATATTTCATTTCATTTCATATATGTATCTGATGAATGGTTCGCTATAATTTAGTACAACCTCTACTATAGTGAATAAATTTTAGTTTTATATATTGTTTATCATTTTTCCTCTGTACCGGCTATCAGCAGGTATAAGACTAGTGAACATTTTAGATTTCTATATATATTTTATGCTTCATCAAGTTATTTCTTTATCTTTTTCTTCTTCTGTTTATAAGTGAGATTCTCCCTTGATAGGAGCCTTACATGATAGACATATTAATGTTTTTCTTACACCTCATACACATTTATTAAAATATAACTCAGTTACGGGAAAGGGCCTTTCGTTTGCACCATGTTTTCACTACTGGAGCTATAACTCTCCTTTATACGACCGAAATCGAGACAACATCTAAAAAGTATTGAGATTTTCTTATTATTTTGTTCCTCTATGACTCTCCCTGTGACAAGACAACCTAATATTGAACCCGGACTATCAGATCAAACACATATAGCCTTGAATCTTTTTGATACTATTCTTAAAACAACCACTACCCAGGTAGAACTAGAATGTTCGTGGGCAGCGATTGAAAGGGAAATAAACATCCAGGAACAAACGAAAGCTAGACAACAACCTAGAAATCAACCCTAGCTTCCCAAGCTGAAGGTTGACATTTCTTCCTTCTCTACCCCTTACTCACTTTTGTATGCCTAGACACTGTACTTCTAAGCCTTCAGTATAGACTCTGGAACAACACCAGGCATCTCTGAATTGCAGCCTAGGAGAGTTTCCTGGAGTGATAACAAATTGTTGCCATTGTCGGGGAAGGAAATCGAAGCTCAACTTCCTTGGGAGACGACAAGATCCAGCTTTGATGATATACAAAGCTTGGACATCGTTTGGTTGTAATTATCTATCTGGTGACTCCATGAAGGACAGATTCAGTGGCGACTCCACAATAATCAAATTTCAAAAGCATTTGCAACTCTTTTGGCTAAGAGGTTTGCACCTCTTGACTTCTCAACAATTCCTGGTTTCCCACATCCAGTTCCTTCTATAGATTTTTGGGGAGATCACCTTCCAAGATTTGCAGAAAAGAAAGAAGATAATCCTTCAGATCATCTCATCAGATTTCATCAATGCATGGTTCAGATGGATATATATCATGAGGATGTGCTCATGAAGATGTTTGTCTTCTCATTAGAAGGAGATGCTTGTGAATGGTATCGATCTTTACCTCCTTCTAGAATATCTTCTTTAAAAGAGTTTCATAGAGTATTCCATCATCGATGTGAAAGGTATTTTTCTCGGGAAATTCTTCTTGAGGGTTGCTGTGAAGAATTTCATTAACATATTCAAAATGTTTATTCTTCTATTTGTGAACATGAAATTCTTTCTATTATTGTTGTTCAAGAGGAAGATCTTCAAGATAGAGTTGATGTGAATATTTATGATTGTGTGACCGAAGATTCTCTGGATTGTTCTTCTTATGTACCTACTACTTTAAAAAAAAATGAAAAGGATTATAGGGTAGGGGAAGAAGAAGATGAATTTTCAGCTGAAAGTCTCTTTAAATAATGTTGTGATGAATTTGAAAAGCATGTTCAGCAGGAAGCAGTTGATTCTTCTATTTGCAGAGATGAAAGTTATGTTGTTAAGGAAGATCTTCATGATACAAATGGTTATAATGAGAATTATATATCTGTAGATGCATCAGATCTTATCTCTGTTGCACATACTGCCTTTGATTTGTATGAAGAATCAGTTATAAAAGAGGCTTGTTCTCAAATTTTTGAAGAGGTTTCTTATGACATTTTTTCGCCTGTGACTGATGAGAAGGATTTGAAGATTTCTTGTCCTTCTTTGCCAGATACAGAGGTTTTTTGTTCACCTATCTTTGATAAGTATGCAGACGAAGGAGATCAGATTTCTATATCAAATGATGTTGATTTGAGCAGCAACCAACCTATATATGATAGCTATGGATCTGATCTCGAAGAGCCTTTTTCTTTGCCTATCGAAGAACAACATCAAGTTGAAGTCAACCATTCAGTTTTCACAGCTGATGTTCTTTCTCAAGAATTATGTCATGAATATGATTTGTTTCATCAAATTAATGGACAATATGATTTTGTTGAAAAATATGTGGTTGAATATGATACTTTTCTGAAAGATTCAAAGGTTGTGTTTTTTGAGATTCCAGATGATAAAGAGCATATTGCATATGGAAATAGTCCTAGATCAGATCAGGAACATCATGGAACTAATACAGGAAAGCAACTTTTCGACTTTAAACAACAAGGTATTTTCATACATAAATTTTATGATCCAATTGCTATATGGATGGACTCACGGTTTTTAGTAATGTCATATATTACAGATTTTGGCCCCATGGTTTGCAGCAGTGAACATGAGTCAGTTGCAGTTCTCTTGTGGTATATTTTGTTCTCCTTTCATGTTCTTTGTTGTATACATGAATATGGGTCAAGAAATTTGCTTCTTGAATTATTTTTCTGGAAATTTGCATATACCTGAAACATGTATTTGCAGTAGTTAGAGTAGGGTAGTATAGGAGAATAAGCTCTTCATGTGAGCAAGTAGATCCTTTCAGTTATTGGTTGTTGAATAAACAGGAAGGCTACAAGTTTTCAGGCTACAGGTTTGCAGGGGATTAGTTCTAAAGGCCAAATGACTCCATAGCCCAATGGACTAGACACAATACAAATTGTGGATGATTGTTGAGCAGGTTGCAGGATTTTGAGGTTAAATGGATAGGAACAGGTCTTCTTGTTCTTGAAACCTCACAGGGAGGATTTCATCCCCAGAAGGAGCCAAATGTTATCTCCTCAAATATTTTACAAAAATATTGAGGAAATCCATCCTTTTGGGCTTAATTTGTCATTTTTTTGGTCATTTGCCAAGATATCCCTTATCTCCAAATTCTTCATGAAGCTCCCATTGATCTCTCTTGACCAAAATCCTTTGGTCTCTTTCTCTTTACCTACAAAACACAAAATGCAAATACATGTCACCATATCCAATAACCCTAGCTTTATTGGGTTTTATACTATCAAACGATAATATGCATTTTGTTATGAAGTGGTGGGTGCTCAAAGTGATTCTAAAACCTAAGTCATGCCACACCAAATCTACATGCCCAATCCTTATGCCTAAGTATGAGTCTTGTTTCAAATCAAATCAAACCTAGCCTCTCGAGTCTCATGGTTTTTAAAACTAAATTTTGGAAATCCCGACATCAACTCTAAGTCCACAAGTCAAGTAACAAGTGAAGCCATATGGCTAAGTATAGAATCGACAAATAAATTCAAGACACAAAACAAAACCACGAGTTAAGCTGAGTCATACCGAGGCCGGAGTCTACAAGACAACACACAGTTAATCAAATAAACCCTTATGACATGTGATAAGATTTGGTGACAGGTGTTAGTTCAGAGCACCAAGATACCATGAGGAGGTATCATTGCTAATTACCATATTCTACAGAAGTAAATCATGCCCAAGATTACAAATGCTTTGCGCCAAGCTAAATCAAGTCAGATTGCAGGTGTTTACGGGTTTGTTTGTTAGTCATCAAATTGTTAGTTGCAGGGTTTCAAGCTTATTATCAATAGATCAGATCATCCGTGGAGGAAGTCATTTGATGTAAATATATGAATGCCAATTGTTTCAAATTTGTGGAAGTGGAAGGTTGTAGCACATCCATGCACATAAATAAGGAATCGTTGTATGATGTTATGTGTTTATTAAGATCTGGAGATGATATTTTTTCAAAGACTGTACAGGAGCCCAACTTGCAGAGATCACAGATCGAAAATATTGCAGAGTATCAATAGTAACAGGTGGCTTAGTGGAAAAATCTCTCAACAATTCACTTTGGCATAAAATACAAAGGCTGGTAACACCCATCGACTTTGCTTGAAAACGTTAAAGCCATCCACATCGTTGGTTCTTGTACCTGAATATTCTGAATTTCTCATCATCTGTGAAGGCCTCTACTGTTAATATATGGTCTAAGCCTAATTGTGTCCAAGTTTTGCAGACATGAAGCATTGATTGTAATCAAGGCTCACCTATGGGAGTAAGCAAGGCGTGTTGTTCATTTGACTTATATGATTAAGAATCAAGATAAATGGGCTTAAGTTGAATCCTTGGCCCGAAGAGTAGATTTTCAAGGATGGAGGAGGATTTCTATTCTCAGGCAGACATAGACTCATTTTCATTTGCCAGACAGGATAGAATACTTACCAAAGCTGTTGGCAGAGGATTTAATCTAGGATTGATCATTCTTTTGATTATAATTGTAGTGTTGCTTGTTTTCATAATGAATAATTATTTTCTATACATGCAGGCGCAGAAATACTAGAAATCATGGCAAGCATAGATCTTATGACAATGGAAGATGGAGATATTGGCTTTTCAACATCTGATTCTATTGGAAGTGTTGACGAAGCTAAATTGAATACTTCAAACTCAGTTAGAGAACCTGTAGATATGAATTTTCAAAATATTTCTAAAGAAATTGTCCCATTTTTAGATTCCCCAATCATGGGAGCCCCTATTCGACTGGTTTCTTTCCTAACGGAGTATGTCAGTAGTGTTGATTTGGTGAAGCCAAAGAATCTAATTGCTAGCTGAGAATTGCCCAATAGTGTTGTCAACAGCTCATTGAAATGTATCTCATGGGGCTATTTCTCCTAATTTGTTTTAAAGACTTTTTGAAGGATTGCACTTTCGACAGTTTAGACTAGTTCCAAAAGGCAATGTTAACTGCCAAAAGCTCTGCTTTCTGTAGCTAAACCTACCATGTTTCATGACTATTAGCTGCCGAAGGCACAGACAAGAGAAAAATTCTAGACTATTCACCCAGATCATATTTCCTTGCAGTCAGAGCGCCCAAGCAAACTTCCAGGTCCATAAAAATTCTAAAACACAGAAGATGGATGTCTTTTATAGATTTTAAGGAAGTTTTAAATTTAAACTTGGACTCTTATTTAGTTGAAGGCGGATTAGAGTTGGTCAACTCTAATCCTCAGCTCCAGCCTTCAAAACAGATGACTCATCAACAGGTTGCAAAGATGACTAGAGAAGACTTCTTTCTCCTCAAAGATAGCTGGTGTGGTACTTGAAGACTCAAGTTTTAGATGGGATCTAATCCCTTAAAGATAGGATCTTTTCCTTTCTGTTGTAATTATATTAATTTCTTTTTGAAAATTAGCTTGAGATCCACTTTCTTGGGATCTGTAATAGCTATGTAAAGTCTATTTAAGCCTATGGAAATATGATAACAAGGGGGGGGGTTCAATTTTGAGTTCTACATTCTACTGTTTTGTATGAAAGACACTTTCTTTAATATATCAGGCCGCAAGCTTCTTTCATTTGTTACTGTCAGACCTTCTTTCATCTTTGTCTATGCTTATGAGTGAATTATTTGTTTTGTCTCTGTTTAATGATCCTATGGTAACTTTCATCTTACTTTTGATTGTTAAGCGAGAATCATAAGCATCTTTGGCTAGTTTTTTGACCCATCATATATATGGTTTATGTATGTTTTGGTTAACTAATTAGTTTTCTTATCCATTTGTTATAAAAACCTATCTGACAATAGCTATTGAAGGCCTTGTGTTGCATGAGTATAGTTAAGACTATCTTGAGAATACAATCTAGAGGTTAAGATATTCATATTGATCCAAACCCACACCTATTATTGAGAAAATAGTTTCCAAAAATATTAAGTTACCAGGCATCTCTGACTTACAACCTAGGAGAATTTCCTGGAGTGATAACAAATTGGCGTCATTGTCGGGGAAGGAAATCGAAGCTCAGCTTCCTTGAGAGACGACAAGATCCATATTTGATGATAGACAAAGCTTGGACATCATTTGGTTGTAATTATCTATCTGGTGACTCCATGAAGGACAGATTCAGTGGCGACTCCACAATAATCAAATGTCAAAAGCGTTTGCAACTCTTTTGGCTCGGAGGTTTGCACCTCTTGACTTCTCAACAGTTCCTGGCTTCCCACATCCAGTTCCTTCTGTAGATTTTTGGGGAGGTCACCTTCCAAGATTTAAAGAAAAGAGAGAAGACAATCCTTCAAATCATCTCATCAAATTTCATCAATGCATGGTTTAGCTGGATATATGATCCGTAGGATCTTTTAATGACTATGGTTGAGTTTTAATTTTGCATGCGTTAATTAACCATTTGAGAAACTTAATGAAAGAATGAGGAAAGAAGAGGAATTATGACAACCATATACACATTTGCAGATCTGAAATGAAATAATAGACAACAAACCATAACACAAGAATTGATAACAAAGTTCGGCACAACTTTGCCTACGTCTCCTGGCCTTTGTCTCTGTGGGGGAGGCTTCTTTATTTCTGTTCAAAATCTCAAAAGTACATCGCAGCAATGCCAATTGGATATAAGGATAATCTGGTCATGTTCTTCCAGATCTCTAGAACCCAGCAAAGAAAATGGCATGCAAAACGGATGTCCGGAGCTCCCAGAAATGGCCTGCAAGCGTCTGCTCCTCAATAGCTTCCCTGCATAAAAATAGCTTTGGCTTGGCTTCCCTTCAGCATAAATCTACTCTGACTATCCTCCATGGCCTCAAACAGGCCTGGTTTATATAGATCTGAAGTTGGTTATCCATCCATAACTTCCTCCTAAAATTTGGGCTCCAAAAATGCCCAATATCTCCCAAAAATGGAGAAAATCAACTAATATCAAGCAAAATATCAAATAAAATTCCAAACATTAGCAAAAAGACCCACTTTTGTTCAAAATTAGGCGCATCCCCCAATAGGTGCGCTCTCCTGGTCACCAATACCACACCATGTGGCCAAGCGCTTATCCTTTATGCATTGGCCCCCCTATCCCTAGCTCCTAGTTCGGTGGCATGTGCATAGGACCGTTGGTCTAACCATTTACCCACGCCCTTTTGGTCGGGATAGCCCTGGTTGTATGGGATCTTCCCGGAATTTGTGGGTTGGTCCCCATCTGCATACACCCACTCGTCCGTGCTCCCGGTTCTATGGTCATGTTGTTGTATACGTTGAACCGTGGGCTGGGGCTAAGCCCCGACCTTTTCCCCCCACCAACTAAACCTTAATTCAAAAATAAATATATTTTTTGTCGTTTATATAACAAGAACTACCCATGGGGCAGGCAGTTAGCCTGGCCCTACTAGTCCTCAGCCCAGAGGGGAGGTCATGGGTTTGACCCCGGTGAACCCATACAAAATTTTACATACATCATCAACCAACCACAGGGTGCCACGTGGCAGCCCATGACTGGGCCACGTGGCACCTCAACAACCAACAGAATAATGCCAAGTGTTGATCACTATATGGTCCACGTCACCTGCCACCTATCAACCCTACGAGCTGTCAGCCTGTGTGTCTGCCATGTGTCTGCCACCGTACATGTCCGGTCACCTGCTGATGTCATCCCATGCCACGTGTCACCCTTACAGTGGTGACATGTGTCACCCATGGATTGGTCCAACTGTCTGTCCGTACGCCAAATCAGCCTGCCACGTGTCGCCTCCAGAGGTTTCCATGTCACCTATACGACTGTATGGCCTATACAATCAGCATGCCATGTGGCACTGTATGGACTGTACGGACTGTACAGTCATCCCCTTTTTTTGCCTATTTGGGTTTTCGGAAAGAACCTGATATCTTGTGCATACGAAGCCCATTTGACGAAGTAAATATATGGCCAAAATTAGGAAGACGAGACAGACGCAATGGCACTGGTTTCGTCGGATTCCGAGCACTTTCATTTTTGAGCATTTTTAAGCCCTGTCAGGCTTCTGGATCCGATTCTAGATCACACCTCCCCACAAAAAGACCTTTTGGTCCCCAAAAGGTTACTGACCAGTCAACAAGCTTGAGATAGGCCACTCATCTTGTCCGCTGTCTCTGAACTCTGTCCTGTGCACCTGTCTCATCAAGATCAACTGTAACACAATCATGAAAACTGACAGTATAGTGTTAGCCATTTGAACCATGTTACATCTTATTGAAGCCACTATCATCCATGTAGAAAACATTACTAATGACAGTATCAAGAAGACGACTGCAAATGAGCTGATATACTTGAAATATCTACACGACATGAGCTTATCTTGAAGCAACTTATGATTGATTTTCCATTCAACAATCATGTCTTGTTCTTGCTTAAGATCAATTACTTCATTTGAAACAATTATTGGTTTGTTTCTTGCTTG
>ML777350.1:711442-727904 GCA_009831015.1 Picea engelmannii
TATGAACATTTTTCTTTCCATTAGATTTAGAACTTGAACTTGAAGAAGAAGGAGAAGAAGGAGGTGTTGATGGAGGTGAAGGAGGAATTTGAGGATGGTCCTCTTCCTCTTCACTTTTTCCCTTTGAATATTCACCCAAAACTGGTCTCTTTCATTCCAGGTAATCCTCGTACAAAACTTTCACCATCTCCAACATAGCAAGGAATGTTTTCTGGAACTCTTTCTCATCTTGAGAAATCCCTTCTTTCGATGCCATCTTATCGCTGTGAGAAGCTCTCTTTCTCAATCCAATTAATGGATTCTCTGCAACAAGCTCACCTTCACCACGTTGTAGATTTTCCCTGGTTAACATGCAAAACTCAAATCCAAACGTCAACTAGCTCTGATACCACTTGATCCGTAGGATCTTTTAATGACTATGGTTGAGTTTTAATTTTGCATGCGTTAATTAACCATTTGAGAAACTTAATGAAAGAATGAGGAAATAAGAGGAATTATGAAATCCATATACACATTTTCATATCTAAAATGAAATAATAGACAACAAACCATAACACAAGAATTGATAACGGAGTTCGGCACAACTTTGCCTATGTCTCCGGGCCTTTGTCTCTGTGGGGGAGGCTTCTTTATTTCTGTTCAAAAGCTCAAAAGTAAATTGTAGCAATGCCAATTGGCTACGAGACTAATCTGGTCATGTTCTTCTAGATCTCTAGAACCCAGCAAAGAAAATGGCATGCAAAACGGATGTCCGGAGCTCCCAGAAATGGCCTGCAAGCATCTGCTCCTCAATAGCTTCCCTGCATAAAAATGGCTTTGGCTTGGCTTCCCTTCAACATAAATCTACTCTGACTGTCCTCCATGGCCTCAAACAAGCCTGGTTTATATAGATCTAAAGTTGGTTATCCATCCCCAACTTCCTCCCAAACTTTGGGCTCCAAAAATGCCCAATATCTCCCAAAAATGGAGAAAATCAACTAATATCAGGCAAAATATCAAATAAAATTCCAAACATTAGCAAAAAGACCCACTTTTGTTCAAAATTAGGTGTAGGACCCAATAGGCATGCGCTCCTAGTTACCAATACCACGCCATGTGGCCAAGCGCTTATCCTTTATGTGATGGCCCCCCTATCCCTGGCTCCTGGTTCGATGGCATGTGCATAGGACCGTTGGTCTAACCATTTACCCACGTCCTTTTGGTTGGGATAGCCCTGGTCATATGGGATTCGCCCAGGATCCGTGGGTTGGTCCCCATATGCATACACCCACTCGTCCGTGCTCCCGGTTCTGTGGTCGTGTGGTTGTATACGTTGAACCGTGGGTTGGGGCTAAGCCCCGACCCTTTCCCCCCGCCAACTAAACCTTAATTCAAAAATAAATATATTTTTTGTCGTTTATATAACAAGAACTACCCATGGGACAAGCGGTTAGCCTAGCCCTGCTAGTCCTCAGCCTGGAGGGGAGGTCGTGGGTTCGACCCCGGTGAACCCATACAAAATTTTACATACACCATCAACCAACGACAGGGTGCCACGTGGCAGCCCATGACTGGGCCACGTGGCACCTCAAAAACCAACAGAATAATGCCAAGTGTTGATCACTGTATGGTCCATGTCACCTACCACCTGTCAGCCTGTGCGTCTTCCACGTGTCTGCCACCTGTCAGCCTGTGCGTCTTCCACGTGTCTGCCACCGTACCTGTCCGGTCACCTGCTGATGTCATCCCGTGCCACGTGTCACCCTTACAGTGGTGACATTTGTCACCCATGGATTGGTCCAACTGTCTTCTCGTAGGCCAAATCAGCCTGCCACTTGTCACCTCTAGAGGTTTCCACATCACCTATATGACTGTACGGCCTGTACAGTCAGCATGCCACATGGCACTGTACGGACTGTACAATCATCCCCTTTTTTTGCCTGTTTGGGTTTTAGGACAGAACATGATATCTTGCGCATACGGAGCCCGTTTGATGAAGTAAATATATGGCCAGAATCAAGAAGACGAGACGGACGCAATGGCATTGGTTTCATCAGATTTCGATCACTTTCATTTTTGAGCATTTTTAAGCCCTGTCAGGCTTCTGGATCCGATTCCGGATGACATATATATCATGAGGATGTGCTCATGAATATGTTTGTCTTCTCATTAGAAGGAGATGCTTGTGAATGGTATCAATCTTTACCTCCTTCTAGAATATCTTCTTTAAAAGAGTTTCATAGAGTATTCCATCATTAATGTGAAAGGTATTTTGCTCGGGAAATTCTTCTTGAGGGTTGTTGTGAAGAATTTCATTCACATATTCAAAATGTTTATTCTTCTAGTTGTGAACATGAAATTCTTTCTATTATTTTTGTTCAAGAGGAAGATCTTCAAGATAGAGTTGATGTGAATATTGATGATTGTGTGATCGAAGATTCTCTGGATTGTTCTTCTTATGTACATACTACTTTAAACAAAAATGAAAAGGATTATAGGGTAGGGGAAGAAGAAGATGAATTTTCAGCTGAAAGTCTCTTTAAAGAATGCTATGATGAATTTGAAAAACGTGTTTAGCAGGAGGCAGAAGATTCTTCTATTTGCAGAGATGAAATTTATGTTGTTAAGGAAGATCTTTATGATACAAATGGTTATAATGAGAATTATATATCTGTAGATGCATCAGATCTTATCTCTTTTGCACATACTGCCTTTAATTTGTATGAAGAATCAGTTATAAAAGAGGATTGTTCTCAAATTTTTGAAGAGGTTTCTTATGACATTTTTTCGCCTGTGACTGATGAGAAGGATTTGAATATTGCTTGTCCTTCTTTGCCAAATACAGAGGTTTTTTGTTCACCTATCTTTGATAAGTATGCAGACGAAGGAGATCAGATTTCTATATCAACTGATGTTGATTTGAGCAGCAACCAGCCTATATATGATAGCTATGGATCTGATCTTGAAGAGCCTTTTTCTTTGCCTATCAAAGAACAACATCAAGTTGAAGTCAACCATTCATTTTTCACAGCTGATGTTCTTTCTCCAGAATTCTGTCATGAATATGATTTGTTTCATCAAATTAATGGACAATATGATTGTGTTGAAAAATCTGTGGTTGAATATGATAATTTTCTGAAAGATCCAAAGGTTGTGTCTTTTGAGATTCCAGATGATAAAGAGCAGATTGCATATGGAAATAGTCCTATATCAGGTCAGGAACATCATGGAACTAATACAGGGAAGCAACTTTTCGACTTTAAACAGCAAGGTAATGTCATACATAAATTTTATGATCCAATTGCTTTATGGATGGACTCACGGTTTTCAATAATGTCATATATTACAGAGTTTGGCATCATGGTTTGCAGCAGTGAACATGAGCCAGTTGCAGTTCTCTTGTGGTATCTTTTGTTCTCCTTTCATGTTCTTTGTTGTATACATGAAGATGGGTCAAGCAATTTGCTGCTTGAATTATTTTTATGGAAATTTGTATATACCTAAAACATGTATTTGCAGCAGTTAGAGTAGGGTAGTATAGGAGAATAATCTCTTCATGTGAGCAAGTAGATCCTTTTAGTTATTGGTTGTTGAATAAACAGGCAGTCTACAGGAAGGCTATAAGTTTTCAGGCTACAGGTTTGCAGGGGATTAGTTCTAAAGGCCAAATGACTCCATAGCCCAATGGACTAGACACAATACAAATTGTGGATGATTGTTGAGCAGGTTGCAGGATTTTGAGGTTAAATTGATAGGCACAGGTCTACTTGTTCTTGAAATCTCACAGGGAGGATTTCATCCCCGGAAGGAGCCAAATGTTATCTCCTCAAATAGTTTACACAAATATTGAGCAAATTCATCCTTTCGGGCTTAATTTATCATTTTTTTGGTCATTTGCCAAGATCTCCCTTATCTCCAAATTCTTCATGCAGCTCCCATTGATCTCTCTCGCCCAAAATCCTTTGGTCTCTTTCTCTTTACCTGCAAAACACAAATTGAAAATACATGTCAACATATCATATAACCCTATCTTTATTGGGTTTTATACTATCAAACGACAATATGCTTTTTGTTATGAAGTGGTTTGTGCTCAAAGTGATTCTAAAACCTAAGTCATGCCACACCAAATCTACATGCCCAATCCTTATGCCTAAGTATGAGTCTTGTTTCAAATCAAATCAAACCTAGCCTCTCAGGTCTCATGGTTCTTAAAACTAATTTTTGCGAAGCCCAGCATCAACTCTAAGTCCACAAGTCAAGTAAAAAGTTAAGCCATATGCCTAAGTCTAGAATTGACACATAAAGTCAAGCCACAAAAAAAAACCACGAGTTAAGCTGAGTCATACTGAGGTCGGCATCTACAAGACAACACACAGTTAATCAAATAAACCATTATGACATGTGATAAGATTTGGTGACAGGTGTTAGTTCAGAGCGCCAAGATACCATGAGGAGGTATTGTTTCTAATTACCATATTCTACAGAGGTAAATCATGCCCAAGATTACAGATGCTTTGCACAGAGATAAATCAAGTCAGATTATAGGTGTTTACGGGTTTGTTTGTTAGTCATCAAATTGTTAGTTGCAAGGTTTCAAGCTTATTATCAATAGATCAGATCATCTGGGAAGGAATTCATTTGAGGTAAACATATGAATGCCAATTGTTTCAAATTTGTGGAAGTGGAAGGTTGTAGCACATCCATGCACATAAATAAGGAATCGTTGTATGATGTTATGTGTTTATTGAGATCTAGAGATGATGTTTTTTCAAAGACTGTACCGGAGCCCAACTTGTAGAGATCACAGATCGACAAGATTGCAGAGTATCGATAGTAACAAGTGGCTTAGTGGAAAAATCTCTCAACAATTCACTTTGGCATAAAATACAAAGGTTGTTAACACCCATCGGCTTTGCCAGAAAACACTGAAGCCATCCACATCGTTGGTTCTTGTACCTCAATATTCTGAATTGCTCATCATCCGTCAAGGCCTTTGCTGTTAATATATGGTCTAAGCCTAATTGTGTCCAAGTTTTGCAGACAGGAAGCATTGATTGTAATCAAGGCTCACCTATGGGAGTAAGCAAGGCATGTTGTTTATATGACTTATATGATTAAGAATCAAGATAAAGGGGCTTAAGTCGAAGCCTTGGCCCGAAGAGTAGATTTTCAAGGATGGAGGAGGATTTCTATTCTTAGGCAGACATAGTCTCATTTGCATTTTCCAGACAGGATATACTACTTACCAAAGCTGTTGACAGAGGATTTAATCTAGGATTGATCGTTCTTTTGATTATAATTGTAGTGTTTCTTGTTTTCATAATGGATAATTATGTTCTATACATGCAGGCGCAGAAATACTAGAAATCATGTCAAGCATAGATCCTATGACAACGGAAGATGGAGAGATTGGATTTTCAACATATGATTCTATTGGAAGTGTTGGAAAAGCTAAATTGAATACTTCAAACTCAGTTAGAGAACCTGTAGATATGAATTTTCAAAATATTTCTAAAGAAATTGTCCCATTTTTAGATGCCCCAGTCATGGGAGCCCCTATTCGACTGGTTTCTTTCCTAACAGAGTATATTAGTAGTGTTTATTTAGTGAAGCCAAAGAATCTAATTACTAGCTGAGAAATGCCCTATAGTATTGTCAAAAACTCATTGAAATGTATCTCATGGGGCTATTTCTCCTAATTTGTTTTAAAGTCTTTTTGAAGGCTTGCACTTTCGGTAGTTTAGACTAGTTCCAAAAGGCAATGTTAGTTGCCGAAAGCAGACTACTTTGTTTCAGGACTATTAGGAGTTGAAAGCATAGACAGGCGAAGAATGCTAGACTATTCACCCAGATCAGATTTCCTTGCGGTCAGAGCGCCCAAGCAGACTTCCAGGTCCATAACAATTCTAAAACACAGAAGATGGATGTCTTTTATAGATTTTAAGGAAGTTTTAAATTTAAACTTGGACTCTTATTCAGTTAAAGGAGGATTAGAGTTGGTCAACTCTAATCCTCAGCTCCAGCCTTCAAAATAGATGACTCATCAACAGATTGCAAAGATGACTAGAGAAGACTTCTTTTTCCTCAAAGATAGCTCGTGTGGTACTTGAAGACTCAAGTTTTAGATGGGATCTAATCCCTTAAAGATAGGATCTTTTCCTTTCTGTTCTAATTAGATTAATCTCTTTTTGACAAGTAGCTTGAGATCCACTTTCTTGGGATCTGTAATAGCTATGTAAAGTCTATTTAAGTCTATGGAAATATGATAACAAGGGGGGGGGGGTTTGATTTTGAGTTCTATATTCTACTGTTTTGTATGAAAGAAAATTTGTTTAATATATCAGCCTGCAAGCTTCTTTCATCTTTGTCTATGCTTATGAGTGGAATTATTTGTTTTGTCTCTGTTTAATGAACCTATGGTAACTGCCATCTTACTTTTGATTGTTAAGAAAGAATCATAAGCATCTTTGCCTAGTTTGTTGACCCATCATATATATGGTTTATGTATGTTTTGGTTAACTAATTAGTTTTCTTATCCATTTCTTATACAAACCTATCTGACAATAGCTCTTGAAGGCCCTGTGTTGCATGAGTATAGTTAAGACTATCTTGAGAATAAAATCCAGAGGTTAAGATATTCATCTTGATCCAAACCCACACCTATTATTGAGAAAATAGTTTCCAAAAAGATTAAGTTACCAGGCATCTCTGACTTACAGCCTAGGAGAGTTTCCTGGAGTGATAACAAATTGGCGCCATTGTCGGGGAAGGAAATCGAAGCTCAGCTTCCTTGGGAGACGACAAGATCCAGCTTTGATGATAGACAAAGCTTGGACATCATTTGGTTGTAATTATCTATCTGGCAACTCCATGAAGGATAGATTCAATGGCGACTCCACAATAATCAAATGTCAAAAGCATTTGCAACTCTTTTGGCTCAGAGGTTTGCACCTCTTGACTTCCCAACAGTTCTTGGTTTCCCACATCCAGTTCCTTCTATAGATTTTTGGGGAGATCACCTTCCAAGATTTGCATAATCCTTCAAATCATCTCATCAGATTTCATCAATGCATGGTTAAGCTGGATATATATCATGAGGATGTGCTCATGAAGATGTTTAACTTCTAATAAGAAGGAGATGCTCGTGAATGGTATCGATATTTACCTCCTTCTAGCATATCTTCTTTAAAAGAGTTTCATAGAGTATTCCATCATCGATGTGAAAGGTATTTTTCTCGAGAAATTCTTCTTGAGGGTTGTTGTGAAGAATTTCATTCACATATTCAAAATGTTCATTCTTCTAGTTGTGAACATGAAATTCTTTCTATTATTGTTGTTCAAGAGGAAGATCTTCAAGATAGAGTTGATGTGAATAATGATGATTGTGTGACCGAAGATTCTCTGGATTTTTCTTCTTATGTACCTACTACTTTAAACAAAAATGAAAAGGATTATAGGGTAGGGGAAGAAGAAGATGAATTTTAGCTGAAAGTCTCTTTAAAGAATGTTGTGATGAATTTGAAAAGCATGTTCAGCAGGAAGCAGTTGATTCTTTTGTTTGCATAGATGAAAGTTATGTTGTTAAGGAAGATCTTCATGATACAAATGGTTATAATGAGAATTATATATATATATAGATGCATCAGATCTTATCTCTTTTGCACATACTGCCTTTGATTTGTATGAAGAATCAGTTATAAAAGAGGATTGTTCTCAAATTTTTGAAGAGGTTTCTTATGACATTTGTTCGCCTGTGACTGATGAGAAGGATTTGAAGATAGCTTGTCCTTCTTTGCCAGATACAGATGTTTTTTGTTCACCTATCTTTGATAAGTATGCAGACGAAGGAGATCAGATTTCTATATCAAATGATGTTGATTTGAGCAGCAACCATCCTATATATGATAGCTATGGATCTGATCTTGTAGAGCCTTTTTCTTTGCCTATCGAAGAACAACATCAAGTTGAAGTCAATCATTCAATTTTCACAGCTGATGTTCTTTCTCTAGAATTATGTCATGAATATGATTTGTTTCATCAAATTAATGGACAATATGATTGTGTTGAAAAATCTGTGGTTGAATATGATACTTTTCTGAAAGATCCAAAGGTTGTGTCTTTTGACATTCCAGATGATAAAGAGAAGATTGCATATGGAAATAGTCCTAGATCAGATTAGGAACATCATGGAACCGATACAGGAAATCATCTTTTCGACTTTAAACAACAAGGTATTGTCATACATAAACTTTATGATCCAATTGCTATATGGATGGACTCACGGTTTTTAGTAATGTCATATATTACAGAGTTTGGCATCATGGTTTGAAGCAGTGAACATGAGCCGGTTGCAGTTCTCTTGTGGTATCTTTTGTTCTCCTTTCATGTTCTTTGTTGTATACATGAAGATGGGTCAAGCAATTTGTTGCTTGAATTATTTTTCTGGAAATTTGTATATACCTGAAACATGTATTTGCAGTAGTTAGAGTAGGGTAGTATAGGAGAATAAGCTCTTCATGTGAGAAAATATATCCTTTCAGTTATTGGTTGTTGAATAAACAGGAAGTCTACAGGAAGGCTACAAGTTTTCAGGCTACAGGTTTGCAGGGGATTAGTTCTAAATGCCAAATGACTCCATAGCCCAATGGACTAGACACAATACAAATTGTGGATGATTGTTGAGCAGGTTGCAGGATTTTGAGGTTAAATGGATAGGCATAGGTCTGCTTGTTCTTGAAACCTCACAGGGAGGCTTTTGTCCCCTAAAGGAGCCAAATGCTATCTCCTCAAATATTTTACAAAAATATTGAGGAAATTCATCCTTTTGGGCTTAATTTATCATTTTTTTGGTCATTTGCCAAGATCTCCCATATCTCCAAATTCTTCATGCAACTCCCATTGATATCTCTTTCCCAAAATCCTTTGGTCTCTTTCTCTTTACCTGCAAAACACAAAATGCAAATACATGTCACCATATCCTATAACCCTAGCTTTATGGGGTTTTATACTATCAAACGATAATATGCATTTTGTTATGAAGTGGTGGGTGCTCAAAGTGATTCTAAAACCTAAGTCATGCCACACCAAATATACATGCCCAATCCTTATGCCTAAGTATAAGTCTTGTTTCAAATCAAATCAAACCTAGCCTCTCGGGTCTCATGGTTTTTAAAACTAAATTTTGCAAAGCCCAGCATCAACTCTAAGTCCACAAGTCAAGTAGCAAGTTAAGCCATATGCCTAAGTCTAGAATCGACACATAAAGTCAAGCCACAAAATAAAAGCACGAGTTAAGCTAAGTCATACCAAGGTAGGAGTCTACAAGACAACACACAGTTAATCAAATAAACCCTTATGACATGTGATAAGATTTGGTGACAGGTGTTAATTCAGAGCACCAAGATACCATGAGGAGGTATCGTTTCTAATTACCATATTCTACAGAGGTAAATCATGCCCAAGATTACATATGCTTTGCGCCAAGCTAAATCAAGTCAAATTATAGGTGTTTACGGGTTTGTTTGTTAGTCATCAAATTGTTAGTTGCAGTGTTTCAAGCTTATTATCAATAGATCGGATCATCTGGGGAGGAAGTCATTTGAGGTAAACATATGAATGCCAATTGTTTCAGATTTGTGGAAGTGGAAGGTTGTAGCACATCCGTGCACATAAATAAGGAATCGTTGTATGATGTTATGTGTTTATTGAGATTTGGAGATGATTTTTTTTCAAAGACTGTACAGGAGCCCGACTTGCAGAGATCACAGATCGACAAGATTGCAGAGTATTGATAGTAACAGGTGGCTTAGTGGAAAAATCTCTCAACAATTCACTTTGGCATAAAATACAAAGGCTGGTAACACCCATCGGCTTTGCCAGAAAACATTGAAGCCATCCACATCATTGGTTCTTGTACCTGAATATTCTGAATTGCTCATCATCTGTCAAGGCCTCTACTGTTAATATATGGTCTAAGCCTAATTGTGTCCAAGTTTTTCAGACTGGAAGCATTGATTGTAATCAAGGCTCACCTATGGGAGTAAGCAAGGCGTGTTGTTCATATGAATTATATGATTAAGAATCAAGATAAAGGGGCTTAAGTCGAAGCCTTGGCCTGAAGAGTAGATTTTCAAGGATGGAGGAGGATTTCTATTCTCAGGTAGACATAGACTCATTTGCATTTTCCAGACAAGATAGACTACTTACCAAAGCTACTGGCAAAGGATTTAATCTAGGATTGATCGTTCTTTTGATTATAATTGTAGTGTTGCTTGTTTTCATAATGGATAATTATGTTCTATACATGCAGGCGCAAAAATACTAGAAATCATGGCAAGCATAGATCCTATGACAATGGAAGATGGAGAGATTGGCTTTTCATCATCTGATTCTATTGGAAGTGTTGACGAAGCTAAATTGAATACTTCAAACTCAGTTAGAGAACCTGTAGATATGAATTTTCAAAATATCTCTAAAGAAATTGTCCCATTTTTAGATGCCCCGGTCATGGGAGCCCCTATACGACTGGTTTCTTTCCTAATAGAGTATGTCAATAGTGTTGATTTGGTGAAGCCAAAGAATCTAATTGCTAGCTGAGAATTTCCCAATAGTGTTGTCCACAACTCATTGAAATGTATCTCATGGGGCTATTTCCAGGGATGATTTTAGGGGCTAAATTTCGCTTGTGGGCTAATTTTCTATGGTTTTTCCAAAAATGAGATTCGCTATTTTAAAAATGATTCGTCCAAATTCTATAGGATAAAATTATTTTACCTTAAAAATAGCCAAAATTTTATGAAAACCATATAAAATACTTAGAAATTTGAATATTTTTACAAAAAAATCGCCAAACATTTATAGTTGACATATGAAGGATTAGTAAGATTTTCCAAGGTTTCTACATTTTAAAATAAATTTCCATCCTTAAAATCATCCCTGGCTATTTCTCCTAATCTGTTTTAAATACTTTTTGAAGGCTTGCACTTTCGATAGTTTAGACTAGTTCCAAAAGGCAATGTTAGTTGTCGAAAGCAGACTACTCTGTTTCAGGACTATTAGTTGTTGAAAGAACAGACAGGAGCATAATGCTAGACTATTCGCCCAAATCATATTTCCTTGCAGTCAGAGCGCCCAAGCAGACTTCCAAGTCCATAAAAATTCTAAAACACAGAAGATGGATGTCTTTTATAGATTTTAAGGAAGTTTTAAATTTAAACTTGAACTCTTATTCAGTTGAAGGAGGATTAGAGTTGGTCAACTCTAATCCTCAACTCCAGCCTTCAAAACAGATGACTCATCAATAGATTGCAAAGATGACTAGATAAGACTTCTTTCTCCTCAAAGATAGCTCGTGTGGTACTTGAAGACTCAAGTTTTAGATGGGATCTAATCCCTTAAAGATAGGATCTTTTCCTTTCTGTTGTAATTAGTTTAATCTCTTTTTGACAAGTAGCTTGAGATCCACTTTCTTGGGATCTGTAACAACTATGTAAAGTCTATTTAAGCCTATGGAAATATGATAACAAGGGGGGGGGTTCGATTTTGAGTTCTATATTCTACTGTTTTGTATGAAAGACACTTTCTTTAATATATCATCCTGCAAGCTTCTTTCATTTGTTACTGTCAGACCTTCTTTCATATTTGTCTATGCTTATGAGTGGAATTATTTGTTTTTTCTCTGTTTAATTATCCTATGGTAACTGTCATCTTACTTTTGATTGTTAAGCAAGAATCATAAGCATCTTTGCCTAGTTTGTTGACCCATCATATATATGGTTTATGTATGTTTTGGTTAACTAATTAGTTTTCTTATCCATTTGTTATACAAACCTATCTGACAATAGCTCTTGAAGGCCTTGTGTTGCATGAGTATAGTTAAGACTGTCTTGAGAATACAATCCAGAGGTTAAGATATTCATCTTGATCCAAACCCACACCTATTATTGAGAAAATAGTTTCCAAAAAGATTAAGTTACCAGGCATCTCTGACTTACAGCCTAGGAGAGTTTTCTAGAGTGATAACATGATGAATGGGGAGAATAGGGATTGGAAGATAACCTCCTTAAATGGTTCATTAAGTATCCAAGGTTGAGACGTATTCCATTTATTGTGATCTGGGGCATCTGGAAGTACCGGAATAAGATGTTATTCGAAAACTGGGTTAGACAAGATACATTCATTGCAAAAAAAAATCTTCTTTCTATCCAGGAATTTCAAGATGAGACAAAGCCTGATAGGTTGGATTATATCCTAAGTCCAGTTTATTTTGATGACTCACCAATTGGGTTCTTCAATGGTGCAGCCTCAGGAAATAGGCGTGGTATTGATTTATACCTTAAATTCAGTAGCGTCCATATTTACAAAGCATATTTTGTTGGAGGAGAAGGGTCCAATATGAAAGATGAGCTCTAGGGATTATGGGGATTGTTACATCTTGCTTCTCTGTTATCTTTGAGCAGTTTGATGGTCGCTGGTGATTCCAAATCAACTATTTATTTGATAAAAGGTGAATCAAGATTGAATTGTTTATATCTTAGACCCTGGCAAGAGAGAACGAGAAAGCTGCAAGTCAATTTTGAAAGTCTCAACTTTATACATGTTCACATAATTTTTAACCATGTTGTCAATCAACTATCCAAACAAGCATTGAATTTCCCTCTCGGGTGGATTTATTTTGAGGAGTTGGTCGAAGGAGTAGTAGTTTATGTCGATAGAATCCCTTTGTTTTAGTTTCATACTGTATTTTTGGTCATAGTTTTTAGGCCACGACAATGTTTTGATGGAACTAATGTATATAAATGGATAGGAAGACAAAATCCCAATTTGGTTTAGTTTGTATATGTATCGAAGACAAGTTTTGAAGAACTCTTGGATTTCTCATTAGCATTTTTTGAGGAATATAGAGGCAAAAGTACAATGTAAACAAAATATGTATTTTTGATAGTTTCACTTGATTCTTAATAGAATAGCAGTAAGACTATTTTTTTTGCTTGAAAAAAAATAAAATTTAAGTAATTAGTTGTTACTTAATGCTTAATTCATAAAATTAAAAAAATAATGATATAAAAAATGGGGGTTGGTGGATTAAGAATATGCCTAAATTTTGTAAATTATGCAAGTACATAGACATGAATTGCATTGATAAATTTGGGTTCTATGGATGCATTTTTCATTTTAAAATTTGGTTTTAGGTAAATAACAACTAATGTTAATTATCATCCATTTTGATCTTCACAATTTATTTGGTCTAAGTCCTCTATAATAGTTAATCAATTTGGATTAATGTAAAATCCTTATACATAAACTAAAACAATAAACTAATTTATTAATTGAAAATTTTCCTTAATCAATTTAAGGAACAAATTCTTCTTGAATTTCTATTTCTCCTTCTTTGAAAAGATAATCTACTCCAAATACAAAACAACTATCCATTAAAGCAATTAATATCGTACAAACAAACACATCTATATAAAAATACATAACGAAACTTGATATTTAATATACTCAAGTGACATGGATCATGAAAAGTGTCCCAACACACTACAAGAAATACTAGAAATCATGAAAATATCTCAACACACTATAAGAAATACCACAAGCCTTTATTATTAACAAAAAATGGTAAACGCCATAAAATATTGTAGAAAGAAAGATAGAAGAGTACAAACTGATATTAAAACCTTTATTTTCATTAACAAAAAATGGTAAAATATTGTAGAAAGATAGAAGAGTACAAACTGATATTAAAACCTTTATTTTCATTAACAAAAAATGGTAAACGCCATAAAATATTGTAGAAAGATAGAAGAGTACAAACCGATATTCAAACAAAGTTATGAAGTATAACTTGGGCATTAAATGTATAACTCAAATAAAACATTTCTATTAAAAAACAACAATATTCAAAATACCTTGAGATTAATTGTAGTATGTGATAAATAACTTAAGCACATGCACTCTACATATGTGAAGAAAGTACAAATATCATCAGTTAAGAGGGATATATAAGGTATGGCATACGTTATATGTACAATTTGAGTGGGCCTAATGGTTAAGAACATGTGTTTCCTCCTTAAACGTCATAGGTTCAAATCCAGAGGGGGGTAGGGTATGTACACCCTTGTAGACTTTAGTAGTCAAATCACTACATGGAGGGGGTCCCTAGTCCCACAAACAAGAGGTCCTCGTACACTAATTTGGTGTCTTGCTTGGAAATGACCTTAAAATTAGATTATTGTTATTATTTATATATATGTGAAATGTATTTTATGTATTCAACAACAATCAAACCATGAAAAAACACTCGGTTAATAAAAATAGAGATGGAAGCCATGTCACCATCCTTATATACCAATTATCATGCACCTTTATTACATTGTACATACAATCAAAGAAGTAGACCAATTATTGTAGGTGCCACCTATCAACACCATATTTAAATAAAGAGTTTTTAATAAAGTGATTAATTCATTAAGTTGAGAGTAATATTAAAGAGATTGTAATGTAATTTATATTTATTTCATTCATAAATATCAATGTTAACTTTTTGGTCCATTACAATATTTCATTATACCGAGAGAAGTAAGGTGCATTTTATAATTCAGTGTTGAAGAGACTATAACGTCCATCTCATCTATCATATCCATGATGTTGACATAAGATTATGTCAACCCAATATAATATTTTACACCAATGTGAATGCTTATGGTGACTGTTGGATGTTTCTCGTGTTAACCCAGGTTCTACTTTAGGTTTCCAACAAAACCTTACAAATCATCGACCCTTCTAGAGACCATAAGGGAACACTATGCACAGAGTGCACAATGCAGTCTCACCCTAGATGGCTTATGGGTGACTACATAACCCAGATGTCTGCAATCTTGGAAGGGAGGCTACTATGGGATGATAGACAATATTTATACCTCAAGACATATTATATATACTATTATTTTGTATTAATACATCATTACTTCTCATATATACCATTCAATAAGAAAATACATTCATTAGATATTACTCTACAATAACTATCCTATCATTATACCGTGCGATGCATTTTATTATTAACAAATTCATTCATTCATCATAACTGAACAATCACAATGATCAGGGGATCAAATTTTGCTCAAAAAATCAAAGTGCTCGGAATTGCTTCAAAACAAACGAGAGCGTAGGCTTCATCGTTGCAAACCCAACACAACTCATTTGGGTTCAAACAGACGTCGAGAGCAAGAGATATCGTGTTCTGTTCAAAACGGAAAACAGGCAAAAAAGGGATGCTGACTGTATAGTCTATACAGACGATGACGTGGCAGGCCATACGGATAACGTGGCAGACCGTATGCTAATGTGGCAGACATTTATTGGAAAGTTGGCATGTGATGTGGTTTGTTGGCAACGAATGGAATGGTGACACGTGTCCCAATCAAAGGCCGCCACGTGTCACATGTTTATTGGTTAAAACCTTTACACTCAGCAAGAGTCGACCCCGTGACCTCTGAGCAGGGTAAAGCTTTGGGAAAGGTCGCCCAACCGGCGCGCCCACACATGTTCCTTGGTATATATATGCATTTCATTATATTTAACATTGTTTAAATGCATGTGGGGGCGTGGACCGAGCTGGGGCTAAGCCCCGACCCGTGGTTATATGTTATATTGTATGCGACCAGAGCCACGGCGGTTAGACCCACCGTAACTATGTTATAACTATTTAAATATATGCACGGTTTGGTATACTATGTGACCAACATATATATGCGCGCGGGTTTAACATTATGGTTATCAAATGATTTTTAAAACTTAAACCCTTTTGTATAGTGTGCGGTCATGTGACAACCATGTGCCCATGGGCCTTGGTAGTTAGGGTCGACGCATGACTGTTCGACAGTTTGGACCAGTTGTGCAGTTGCGCCCAGTGCCAAGTTTTTATGCTTTAAATTGCGTGTGGGCTAGGTTGAGCCAAGGGAGGTGCATTTTGTAGATGCAGAGACATCAAGCTTGAAGGGAAGACTTCCAGGAAGCCTATCTACTTCATTTTTTGGCCAAACGAGATGCCGAAAAAGCCTAGCTAGGGGTCTTTGGACGTTCTGAAGCCATTGGAGCAGTCTATTTGGCATTTTGAGCATTGTAAAGCACATTTTTGATAACTTTGAGCAAATAATACAAATGATCCATTGGAAGTTGGACCAGGAGATGTAGCCCAAGAGAGGGGTGAACTCCTTTATCATTTGTTGTGTTATGTGTTTTTTGTTCATTGATTATGTTGTTGTTATATGAATCTTGAATGAGTAAATCCTATTAAAAGTTGTGTTGCAAAGTTGATCCATTTGCTTTTAACACATAAATTTAACTTGCAAATATTTTCAAGAATACAAGTCTTCTTCATTTTTAGATCAAGTTGGTATAAGAGCATAGGTTTTTGAAGACTTGATTATTTGCAAGTGTTTTGTTTTCTGATGCTCACAAGGTTGAAACTCACAAGAGG
>ML777350.1:731623-754436 GCA_009831015.1 Picea engelmannii
GGGATGAGCATTTACATTACATTCAGCATGCGTACAATCGAGCTAAGCACTCTTCAACTCAAACGTCGCCATTTGAAGCATGTTTTGGCTATTTGCCCAAATCTCCTTTAGATTTTATCTTTGGGAAGGACATTGCTATCGATAGTCAATATGACATTGATAGGGCAGAAAAGTTCATTGAACAAATTCATTCGATACATCAAATGGTGCAAGAGTAGTTGGAAAAGAGTCAAGCCAAGTACAAGACGAGACATGAAAAGCATCGTGTCGATCACAGTTTCCAAGTTGGAGATGAAGTTTGGCTTTACATCAGTAAGGAGAGGCTTAAAGGAGAAGGTAAAAAATTGAAACCGATTCGATATGGTCCTTTCAAGATTATCGACAAGATTGGTAACAATGCCTTTCATTTAGATTTGCCTCCTTATATGCAAATGTATGCAGTTGTTAATGTTGAGAATTTGAAATTGTATGAGCCTCCATTGATTGATGATCAAGGAGAGCATATTCAAATTCCTTCTATAGATGATTTTTCCCCAGAATATCTTACAGAACTGCATGAAGACACCATCCTTGACAGGAGAATGCAAACTTCAAAACGAGGAAATGTGGAGTATCTTCAAGTTGGTCTTAAAGGTACAAATCCAAGCAAATCCAAGTGGATTGAGATTGGAAGAGTGAGGGAACTATACCCTCATCTTCAAATAGACTAAAAATAGTATTTTGGAGGTTCAAAAGCTTTCCAATGGGGAGGTGTGATCAGGGGATCAAATTTTGCTCAAAAATTAAAAGTGCTCGGAATCGCTTCAAAACGAACGAGAGTGTAGGCTTCATCGTTGCAAACCCAATGCAACTCATTTGGGTTCAAGCGAACATCAGGAGCGAGATATATCGCGTTCTATTCAAAATGGAAAACAGGCAAAAAGGGATGCTGACTATATAGTCCATACAGTCTGTACGGAGGATGACGTGGTAGGCCATACGGATAATGTGGAAGACCGTATGCTAACATGGCAGACAGTTATTGGATAGTTGGCATGTGACGTGGTTTGTTGGTAGTGAATGGAATGGTGACATGTAGCCCAATCAAAGGCCGCCATGTGTCACCTGTTTGTTGGTTAAAACCTTTGCACTCAGCAGGAGTCGACCCCGTGACCTCCGAGCAGGGTAAAGCTTTGGGAAAGGCTACCCAACCGGCGCACCCATACATGTTCCTCGGTATATATATGCATTGCATTATATTTAACATTGTTTAAATGTATGTGGGGGCATGGACCGGGCCGGGGCTAAGCCCCGACCCATGGTTATATGTTATATTGTATGCGACCGGAGCCATGACGATTAGACCCACCGTAACTATGTTATAACCATTTAAATATATGCGCGGTTTGGTATACCATGTGACCAACATATATATGCGTGTGGGTTTAACATTACAGTTATCAAACAGTTTTTAAAACTTAATCCCTGTTGTATAGCGCGCAGTCATGTGACAACCATGTGCCCATTGGCCTTGGTAGTTAGGGCCGACGCGTAACTGTTCGATAGTTTGGATCGATTGTGTGGTTGTGCCCGGTGCCAAGTTTTTATGCTTTAAATTGCGTGTGGGCTAGGTTGAGCCAAGGGAGGTGCATTTTGTAGATGCAGAGACAACAAGCTTGAAGGGAAGACTTCCAGGAAGCCTATCTACTTCAGTTTTTGGCCAAACGAGGTGCTGAAAAAACCCAGCTAGGGGTTTTTGGACGTTCTGAATCCATTGGAGCAGTCTATTTAGAATTTTGAGCATTGTAAAGCACATTTTTTTTATCACTTTGAGAAAATAATACAAATGATCCATTGGAAGCTAGACCAGGAGATGTAGCCCAAGAGAGGGGTGAACTCCTTTATCATTTGTTGTGTTATGTGTTTTTTGTTCATTGATTATGTTGTTGTTATATACATCTTGAATGAGTAAATCCTATTAAAAGTTGTGTTGCAAAGTTGATCCATTTTCTTTTAACACATAAATTTAACTTGCAAATATTTTCAAGAATACAAATCTTCTTCATTTTTAGATCACACAAGAAATAAGGGAACATTCCACACAGAGACACAAATTTACTGTGGTTCACCCCCCCTTGGCTACGTCCACAAAGATCTTTCGTTCTTGGCTCTTTCATTATTCTGCATCAAAATTATAGCGTTGCACACATTACAATTGGGGTTGACAAGATTGCACTAAGATGAATTCATTCGATCCTGATTGAAATTGTTCCAGTGCATCCTTGACCTCCATTAGTTTCTTGACTATCTCCTCCCTCTGATTCTCAACATCATACCACACCTCTTCCATGCGATCCTGAAATTTCTCTACTACCAACTCTACATCATTCTTTGTAAGTGTCAGCTGAGGGCCTTCATTTTCTTGCATTGGCCTGATGTCTGCAAGATTGTTCTTTTCATAGGAAGTGTTTATGTTTGTGTTGTTGTAACTAGTATATCCATATCTGGGAGATCTCCAACTCATGTTTGCTCGGTATACGTTCCTCCATTTTCTTCTCCTATGCGCTCCTTTTCCTAAGATGGAGCCTTAGGGATAGTATTTGTTTTCCTTGGTTTTCTAATGGTTGTGCTACTCCCTATTTCTTTTGCGTGCTCTGTCGCTTTCCTTGTATTTTTTGTTAGGCGGGTTGACTGCTTTGAAGGGATATCCTCTACTTGTTGTTTAGATTTTGGTATTTTATTTAGGATTATTGACACCTTTCATTCTTCAGGACAATCTTTCATATCCCACTGCAGTTCTTCCCTTGTGACACAACATCTCAACTGTAGCCATTTCTTCTTAGGATCCTCTTAGCCTCGATACACATGTTGTGTATTGAAGATTGAAAGTTAGTTATTCCTTGGTTCCCCCTCACTACTTCTGGAAGTATTCTTCATGTGTTTTCTAGATTCTCCTACATCTCATCATACATCATGGCGAAAATGATAGATTTTTTCTTCCTTTTCTTTGGATCAGAAGTGTTCCATAATGTTGTATATTTTGTTGCACAAAAATTCCCTAGCCTCTGGTAAAATATGTTGTATTTTGGTTCTCCCCATCCAACCAATGTTATTAGTATGATTAACCATGAATAGTGAAACTATAATCCTAGATCTTGCGCATCCTTGAAATCCTCTAAGAATAAGTTTAGTAGATAAGGATCCCAACTAAGTAGAATACCCTTTGCACACTGCGCGATTGTTGCTATTACTCCTGTTGGGGCTTCCTCTTTGTGACACTTTCTCAAAATTTTACATGCAATCAATTTTAATGCAAAATTAGTTGCTGGTTCAGTTATCTATCTAATAACCATTCCCATGGATCCTCTATCAGTCCCATATTTGTTCTTGATATCATCTTCCATATATTTTTCTTTAGTTTTGTCATCCATGTATTTCTCTGGTTTTTCTCCATCTATTGGTAATCATGTAATCTCTGCAATTAATTCCACATCTATGGATACAGACCTATCCATCCATAATATGCCTCCATGTACCAATGCCAATAGTTGTTTGACACATGAATTAACACATTTTCCTCTCCCAAAGTTAGGAATCTCCAAAAGGTTCATGCAATCCATTGTTTCGTCTCCAAAATGGGATCTCATTATGGACCATCTCCTTTACTCTCCATGTACACTTGATGTGAAAACTAAGGAAGATTCCTTGTGTCTGCCACTTCATGATCAACATACTTCAATTTGTTAATAGACCCTAAAATGTCACCAACTAATTTGACTCTGTCAGGTATCTACGACAGTGACAGTGTTAGTTCCTTATGCTTTCTCAGTGTTCTTGGCATGATAGGTTTTTCCCTAGTCTTTTTCTTTCATGTTGATGGCCCTGCCATTTCTACCTAGTTCTCTTACTGGTCTTCTTCTGTGTCTGAGTTATGTTGGTCTGTGATATATTCAACTTGTACTTGTTCCTATGACTATTGTGTTAGCTCTGCTACATGGTGTTGTACGTCATCAGACTCTGTCCATTCATCATCTTCATCATTCTATTGTACCTATGGTTGTACCATGCTTAATCTAATTTTCTACATGGGGTTTTTTTCTATGCTAGGGTTTTGTGTTTTGCCCCATGGGTTGATATCCATTTCCTCTATCACCATAATTTTTTGTTCCTTCTCCTCTACAATCGTCAGACTAACCAACTCGATTACTGGGGAAGGAATGGCATCCACTACCACCACTCCTTTAGGATGAATGGATTTTTCCCCATCGGGTACTGTGTCTTGTGGAGACCTTGCGACACTTCATGTTTTCCTTGCGACCCAACTGGGAGCTCCAATCTTTGGTGGAACCATCTTGTTAAATCTGGATGGGTTGCTCTAAATCGTAACTGGATACCTCAGAATCACATGTTCTCACTATTTTTTCTTCCTTATATCTTGTTTGTACAAAGTCACAATGAGTCTTCTTATTCATGTTTTCTGCTTTTACAGGTCGTGCCTTAGATGCTCTATCATGCCACAATTTTCCGATCACCGCTTTTTCTTTTTTCGACAACTTCTTGTATTGACACGCTTCTTTTTATGCCTAGTAAAGTTTATCTAACGTGCAGTGTCTTCAGGTTATGTCATATCAATTACTATCTATTTCACGATGTATACTCTAAATGCATGCTTAATACTTACGCATCTACTATATTTTGTTTTGTATTTTTCTTATTTTTCCCATTTTTTCTTTCTTTTTCATCTTCTACTATATACACTATGTACAATTGTACTTGTCTTCTCTACATCTACTAAGGATTACTAGTTTGAATGTCCCTATAAATTTTCAGTCAACTGCCATTAACCAATCCTTAAATATATTTTCCTACTAGATCCTACAACTATACAACACCTCCATCTGTGATAGATTTTATCTCGTATGGCCCTATCCAATGCATCCTGAATTTTCTTGGGTGTTGTAAGTATTTACGTCATAGAGGAAAACCAAATCTCCTTCGTTAAATTTTTTATTTTTAATGTGTCTATCATGCCAATCTTTGTCTTTTGATTTCTCTACTTCCTGATGGAAACCATCCATAATCATGTCTTCTTCTAGTTCCATGAGTTGAGATGATATTTCTTGAGTTGCACCTCTTTCTGTCATGTTTGTAATGGCTGCAATGCGCAAACTAGGAATCAAATATTCCAAAGGAACTACTGCTTCCTGACCATACACCAATCTAAAAGGTGTCTGCCCTATGAGTTTCTTGCATGTGGTTCTATAATCCCATAATATTGTTGGTATCTTCATATCCAAATCATCCTTGTTTACATTGCAAATTTTAGTTAAGCCATTCTCCAATATTTTATTAAATGCTTCCATTGTCCCATTAGCCTGAGGATGGTATGGAGTGCTCTTCTGATGGTGTATCTCAAATTCTTCAATCATTGCTTGAATGAAATTATTGATAAAATGAGTTCCTTGATCACTCATCAGAATTCTAGGGCATCCAAATCTCATAATTACTTGTTCAAATAGGAAGTGCGTTGAATTTTCTGCATTGCAATATTTTACTATTGTTGCTTCAGCCCATCTGGTTAAATATTTTTTCGCAGTAATGATGTACCTTGCTCCTGATCTTCTAGATGGTAGGTTGATTGGTCCTACAAAGTCAATTTCCCATTTGTCAAACACTTTAAGAGTTACCTAGGGTTTTAGGGGCATCTCATCCCTCCTCTATGGCTTTCCTACCCTATGAAAGACATCACAAGTCTGGCAGTATTCCTTTTCATCTTTAGAAATTATTGGCCACCATAGTTCTGTGCATAATATCTTATGCGCAGTGGCTTTTCCTACATAATGTCTTCCAACTATTCCCTCATGTTCTTTTGCTAAGATTCTAGGACGTTCGTGTTCCATGACACGTCTCCTTATAATGTTATCTGCACCTAGTTTATACAAGTGTCTTGCAATAACTTGATAATATGTAGCTTTAACCACCAAATTCTTCTTCTGCGCAGTGGTGTATTCCTTTGGGGAAGGCATTTGGATTTGATTCTGGAGATTTTATTTTGTTGAAGAATAATTGTATTTATTGTAGTGAATGTGGATTAGAAATCTTAATCAATGACACTACTCGACATAGAGAAATGAAGCCTTTGCAACACTGTTTGTTATTCTAATGTTTGTGTGGGATTAATCACACATTGATTGGGAGGATACATTCTATGATGTTTATATACACAAGGATTCCCAACATTATTCAACGCGTTGAGCACTCTTGGCACCATTTGTGGGATCCTCTTCCTTGTGGATTGACTTAGTGTGTGGTGCTAACCTGTGCTGTGTGTTGGTGTAGCTGCTTGGATCAACAGTTCAAATAATTGGAGACAAGGCCTTCGGGCCCAACATTTTTTCTTAAAATAAAAGTAATTAAAGCCTGCATAAAAGGCTGGGAGCCAAATTTGGCCAGAAAGGAAAAAAATGGCTTAAAAGAAGCCTGATCCAGATTTTATGAGCAGACCGAAATGACTACAGATTATTAATAGATGCTTAACACGGAATAACAGAGATACAATAAAACTGGTTTTCTATCCAATAAGGAAATAAGTTGAAATTGTAAAATGCATTGGAAAACAAGCTTGCTAGAATGGTGGCGGCTTATCTATGAGAAAATATGTGACAGTTGTGCTTGTTCATAAGAATATGGTTACAATGAGGCTCTGTATGCCTTTTAAAATAAACAAGAATGTCAAAAACCCTAGACATCTAAAAACCTAACCCTAGGAGATGAAGCACCAAAAGTCAGGTGGGCCCTGTTTCTGTAAGTTAGTACATCAACTTCTCGGAGTCGTAACTTTTGCATACTATCTCCAGTTTAAGCACACGATAGCCTGTTGGAAAGGTCTAATCTAGAAGAACAATTTCCAACTAGCCCAGGTTGGTGCCTATTGTAGTCACATGGGCTCCAAATCCCAAAAAAACATCGTTTAGGGCCTCAAAACGACCTCGGAAGTTTGGAACCCGAAAAACTACTGAAAACCTGCCAAGGTGGAAAACTGTTTTTTAAGCCAGTGGAATAGGTGGGTGGCCACCAATATGCACCTGAATCAATCCTCCCTCCTTAAGAAGCAATGGTCTCCATTGCATTGAGTTCTCCCATCAAATGAGTAAATTTATGTTGAATTTGGCCCCGGGTGAGCCACTTGCCTTGGTGCAGGAGCTGTCCTGCTTTGACGACTCGATAAAGTTGGATCCTTTGTTGTCAATTTCCCTTGATCTATGTGTCCATAATATGATCACTAGATTCATGTTATATGCAATCAGGGTTGATCTCTGTTGGTGTCAGTTTTTCTGCTACTTCTGAGGTGTCCAATAATGGTGGGAAATCGGGTCAAAGGAGATCCACGTTGAACATTGGGTGCAGGCCAAGGAAAGGAGGAATGTTGAGCTCAAAATAATTATCCCCCATAGCCTTGGTAATGGTGTATGACCCATAACAAAGTGGGTGAAGCTTCCGATGGGGTTCCGTAAGGCATTCTTTATGCAAGTGCAACCAAACTTTGTCTCCCACCTTAAACTTATGTGGCACCCGATGTTTATCATGGAATTACTTTTACTTTTCATTGGACTTCTGTAGGATATCCTAAACCTGTTGGTGGATGTGTTGGATCTACTCAATGAACTGGGTGGATTTTTCAACTTCAGTTGGAGCAGGATATGAGTCAGTCGAGGTGACCGCAAGGGGAAGTGCAACATCTATGGGACCTAATGGTTGGAATTCCAACCCCACCTGAAAGGAGTTGTGGCCGGTTGAGCTATGTAGGGCTCATTTGTAGCTATGTTGGACATAGGGAAGACTCTCATCCCATGTGCGAGGGTGCTTGGAATTATACATGTGTAGGATATGCACAATCATTCGATTTATGAACTCGGTTTGGCCATCTGTATGGGGGTGGAAGGCCGTGGATTTAGTGAGCTTGGTGTCCAACAATGACCAGAGGCTCTGTAACGTCCCCAACCATCAACCCCACTATCGAAAAACGCTACTATGTAGAACATTCTCATATATATATATATATATATATATATATATATAACATGCATATTTAATGGCATTTAACCAAACAATACAAAGTAATCACAGGATTACTACTAACATACAGAAATAATGGAATTAACAGTAATTCATAATTGCAACGGAATACATGAAAACATACAAGCATCACAAACATGCATTTTAATTGAAATTAAACACATACTGATACTTATATTTGAAACTGGAGTAACTCCACCAACTACGTGCAGACCTTCCACAAACCTCCCAGCCTTATACCATGTTGCCCATCATGCTCAACAATGGGTCACCCTCGAGCTGGGACCAAGCTCCACCTAGGGCAAGGGAATCCTAGACTAGGCTGAGGTTACCGGAAAATTGCACAGAGCAATTAGAAGGATTCTCTCCAGGAGCCTTCTTACGCCCACTAATCATGGACCCTCATTCCCCACATGCATGTTCCACTCGGGAGTATACACCTTCACAAGAACAGTCCATCGGTTGCTTCACCTCCTTCTCTAGGTCTCGACAATAGGCTGGATTAGGAATTCTCATAGCTCTGTAGCTGGTGTTGGACTCTCTCTGGTAGAAAACCACTTCCCAACAGACTCTCTTACCTAGAGAGAGATTCTCAGAGGCCTGACAACCTGCCTCTTCAACCACGGGCCTGACAACTTGGTTCTTCAACTAGTTTTCAACTCAATTCCCACAAGGTAAGGATAACAACAACAACAACATTTGGTTAACTCATGGGTGACAGCAGCGACATGAAAATTGGGTGTGGATGTCCAAAAGCGGAAACAGTCCCATGAAGACACAACACAGTTTAGGTAACACATAGGACAACAACCCAAACAATTAATCACGAACTCAGATTTGTAGTGTGGATAAACTGGATTCATAGGACATGCAAGAGACACGGCTCAGTCCATGGGTTTTCCACTAGATTTTAGGGTGTGTGACAAGGAATCAACGCAGAAATCGAACGAAACCTCAAACGGTTCAGACAAAGGATGCATTGGCTTCTCAGGAAAAAATCATAGGTTGGCCTCATGGTTTTGGATTTCAGAGCTGCGTGAGGTATGCAGAGATTAGACGCATAGGAAACACAGTTCATACAGCGGACGGAAGAATGGAGGATGAACCCCCAACATAACTGATGCTTCATCCTTTAACTTCATGCACCTAGGTCGACACTTGTCTCCCTGGAGTTGCATGTGTTCCCTTTTTGCACACGTTGGAGCTTGTTGGCATAGGGGAAGACCCAGGGTTCAACGCTACAACAACGCACCAACAAAACCCTAACTATTGGCCCTTTCGGCAACACCTACGAAGCAGATGAAGTCTCACCCAAGGTAGAGGCAGGGGTGGTTGCAAGAATATAGTGTATGCAACCTTAGCTAGGACACGGATCTGTGATTGGAACACCTTAACATATCACTTAGCAGTTACAGTTCATTAATATTCAACCTTAGTTTATAGCGCAGCTAAACCCTAACAACAGATCACCGCAGTATTTATACAGATCCAATAGATTCAATTACTAAGCATTCAAACATAGATTAGAACTAGAATTTATCAGTGCAATAAGCATTCAATCACATAGACAAGAGAACAACCATAAATCACATAGCAACCACAATGCACGATATACGTGGTTCACCCCCACCCTGGGGCTACGTCCACCAACTCTTCTTCTTTATTTCTTTCTGTCAATATTCTACATGAAAAGAGACATGATATCTTACTCCATGGAGGAAAAGAGATCTGTGCACCTCGCTAGATCCTCCTTCCCTAAAGTACAACACAAAGCCTTCCACAGTCTCTTACAACCACTTTCACTTAGCTCTGCAAGTCTCATACAGTATGCACAAAACAACTACAATTACCACTTAGCACTTAGAATCACATACTTGTCCCTCCTTCGATCACATAGATCGAACTACTTCCTACATTGTCTAGCTCTTGATTTATACATTACAAAATGGGCCTAAACATGGGTAAACCCATGGGCCGACATCCCCATTCTCATTACATAAGCCCAAAACCCAAAAAGTACTAAAAAGGGGCCGAGATCCCGCGATCTCTTCTTCGACTTGTGATTCATATTCGACAACCTATCGAACTCCAAAAAGTAGGTCAAACATGACCAATGATCATCAAAACTTGGTGAAGGGCCAACAAGCCCCCAACACTCACATGTGACTCGTCCCAAGTCACTTTGGTCTGGGTAGTTGTGCTTCAAAAGCCTTGACCTTGGATCGATCTACTTCAACCTTTTGTTGTGCCAGGGCCTCCTTCTTGGTGAACTCTTGGATGATTGCTTCGTTGACAGGTCCCTCTAAATGTTGTTCAACTGCAGTGACTACTTGTTCCAACTATGTGCCTCGGCCTTCAATCTCCTCAACCAATTGGCAAGCATCATCCTGGACTGGTTGGAGCCTTTGAGTCATTTACATGACTTTGCTTTGAATGGTGTGGATCTGTTGTTGAGAAGTGTGATGTTCTTGGGATCGCTTCATCCTTTCAACTACTAAAATGAGCTTCAAGTGTGCCTATACTGTTGTTGCTTTCTTCTTTTCCTAATGGAGTTGTGACTCTAGTAGCTTTAGCTCAGTATTTCAATGAGTTGCTCATAATTTTGTGTGCTACGAGCACTTATTTGTTTTCATTCCAAAGTGAATTCTTTGATCCTCTCGATTGCGCTCCGGGCAGTGTCTTCTCTTTGATATTGCACGTCCTGTAGGGTACTTGGCATTGTTTTTAGCTCGAGGTATGTGATTCTATGTTGAAGTTGTTGGATAGCTTCTGCAAGTTTATCTACTTGATTTTCCACTGAGTCTTCCTCCTTCTTCTCTAAGCCTGTCATAGAGAAAATCACTCTGTTGACTGCTTCTTTTATTCCCACCTTATTTATGAGCAACTTCTCTTTCTCTTGTTGGATCTGCACTTTCTCTTCTTCAAACTTTGTTTGGAGGGAAGCCTTCTCTTGCTGCACAACTCAACATTGCTCTATGATTAATTTTTGTACTTGATTTAGGGCCTCTGTGGCATATTCGGTTTCTTTTGTGCATGACAAAGGTGAGATTCGGTCGCATCAGCTAGTCTGCAGAGTTGGGAAGGCTCATCTCCCAACTCAAGTGCTTCTGATAGTGGGGGTGCAATGGATACTGCGCGGCTAGATTGAAAGGCCTGATGTACCCCTCTGAGTTCAACATTGATTCTATCATAAATCTCCTCCTTCTTGGCTTCATATTTCTACAAGATGTCCCACGAGGCATTTTCTACAACTGCGATGATAAATTCAAAGTCATCCACAATGAGCACAGTCTGCATCTTAGTCAAGGTGGCTCTGGATTTCTTTCGGGAAGTGGGTTTCATGGGAGAAACCTTCCTTTTCTTCAAGGGATTAGCCTCATTAGTAGGGTCCCTAGGCATTGTTACTTCACCTTTCTTCTACTGGTCCTCTTTGATATGTGTCTCTTCTACTTCTTCATCACCCCTTCGTCTAGGTGATACTGAAGCAGTTCCTTCTGATGCGCTACTCAAGTTTTGGGCCTCTTCGGTCTTCTTCCTTCTGCTGGGTCTAGGAAGATGCTTTTCTTTATGAGTGGTCTCAAAGCTGTCGATTAGTTCAAGGTCTAACATTTCTACGGGGTCTTCCGGGATGAGGATTTTTGCAGACCAGTCCTTGGGGATCTCTTCAAGGTCCTCCTTTGTGATCTTGTAGTATGATTGAAGCTCCTCTTTGTCCTCATATGTGCATTTGGTGATATAAATGAAGTGTTGATCTGCATGAAAATTCATGAGGAGTCAGAACCGATGCAGGGTGTTCGACGTCATGTGAGGGACAGCTTCGATAGCCCTCTTCAGTTGGAGATAATAGGTATGAAAGACCGTGTTTGACTGCCAATTTTTTCCCATATCGCTCGAGTACCAAAGCATGGTGAACTTCGTAGCGAGCGGCTCAAATGGCTCAATGTCCGAGAAGGTCGTACCTTCCAGCATTTCCCAAGCAGTGAATGCGATGAGGATCAAGAGCTAGCTAAAGTGGAACTCATAGACCTAATCCTGAGCTTCACGGTAGTCTAATTCTAGCTGGTTGACCAAGTACTTCACCCAGTTCATCTGGAATCCTTCTACACATTTCCCGACTAGGTCAACAACAAACCCTGTGACTTGAGTAGGTTGGTTCTTTCTCACTATCTTTCTTGTGATCATCTGGCAGGCCAGACACACTGCGCCATTCTAGATGGAAGCTACCTTATAGCCTCATGTTCCCTTTTCTACATCGTCATAATTGTCCTTAATTCTCTGTGCAAGGGCATGATCAGAATCCTTCCCTAGATAGAAGTCTTGCGGGTCAGGTCCTTTCATGCTCAATCTAGTGATCCTATGGATAAACATCAGATCCACTGTGATTCGTCTATATAACCATAGATAGCCACCATGGTAACACGATAACAGGATCTTAACATAGGCATTAACCTCCTGGTGCCTTCCAAAGTGTGGGATCTTCATCACATTCAAAAGGATGGACTGTGTGAGGTTCATAGTCCATGGATGGGGGATTATTTTCAAGTTCTTCCCATTCATCCTGGTCAGATACTTATAAGGAGAAATCATGTTATAATTATTGCAATCACCTAGGTTGAAGGCATTGAACTTCAACATCGTGATCTTATCTTGTTGCGTTTGGACTACATGTATCCCCTTTGGGAGGTACGCAGTAACCATGGTGTAATCAAAGTCCCTCGGGACACTGTCATGATTCACCACACTGGCCAGAGGTGGGATGTAGTCGGGTAAGATGGTTGGGATTAACTTCGTGTTTTCTAGATCATCTCTATGCTTGGTTCTCTTATCTGTTGTCAATCAGGATGGTCCAGATCCACGAGCATTCAATGGAGAGGCTTGCACTCCTCACGTCGATGAAGCTTGAATTTCTGTGGATTTCACTCTCTCAACCATCATATCAATTAAAACTTCCTCAACTGACTTCTCCATAGCGTTGAGCTCATCCGACATGCACTATCTTGATCAAAAAACTCAGGTGGATGGATGAGTGCTCAAAGCAATAGAATCGGTGTTAATCTTACTAAGCACAGTGCGGTAGCAATGGGTTCTCTTATTAGCTCTGATACAATTCAAAAAAAGTGTTCTCGATGCAACAATCGACGAACTAAGTAGACATGATGTAACAGATCTCTCCAACGGATAAGAAGCTTTCCATCAATGCAGTTATGTCCATTGTGGTGCGGTCCCAATGGTCTGATGGCGAGCTTTCTAGTCATAACTATTGTTCTAACCATTCTAGAATGTCGGTCCAATGATTATAATTCTTCCAACGGTCATATCGCTTCACCATGGAGAAGTGCCATGGGGCGTTGTTCTGATATCCCGACGAAGTTCCAATTTTGCAACTCTTCCTTCTGCAAAGTTCCCTCTGGGCCCTTCTGTAACTTTTTGACCTTTTCTCTCTTCTTACTGAGTTTTCTAGCCTTCTTCCTGGTGATCTTCATCTTGGTATTCCTTTTTCCATTCTAATTCTTGTCTTCGTTTTCCATATCAGCTTCGCACTGTTGAGATTCTTTCATAGGATTAGAGAGTAATACTACTTATCTATGTGGGGTAGGTGGTATACTCGTCCGTGAATATTCTTGTGTTCTTTCAACTTCATGATCCAAGTTTCTGGTTCTCAGTAGCTTCAACCTGTCCTCTTTTTTTGCAATCAAGTGAGCTATCCTCCTAGTCATGAAATCTTTTAATTCCTTCTTTTTCTTTTCTAGGGCCTCCTCTTCTTTTCTTCTGGTCTGATATTTCTCGATCCAGGTTTTTCCTAATATCATAGTAAATGGAGCGTTGTTCTCAATGAATCTAACAACCTCAAAATATTCCTCTGTCGAAGCTCCATGAGCACTCATAGATACTTGGGTGAGTCTTCCACATAAGGTTGTCATCTTTCCCCTGAATAATCCTATTCCTCCCAATGAAGGAGTCGTAACAGGATTTCCTAAATCTTCCCAAGTTATTTCTTTCATGATATTTACCTGTGTTTCCTCATCCAGAACACAATCTATGTCGAAGAATCATATTCTTGCTTCTATGCATTCTTTTTCTTTGAATATCTTTGATAAGTTTGTATCTCTATGATCATTTAGGGTTTCTTTAATTTGTAGTAATACAATCTCTTATTCTATCTGGGGTTCTACCATGGTCTCAGTTTCGTGACCTTCCTCAAGGTTTTCTTGTCTCATATTCATTCTATCAAGCTTAGAAATCATTCTAGGGAAATCTAAAACTTCATGGTCCATAGATTTACAACAAAGACAACTAGGTCTTCTTCCAGGGCATTCCTTAGCAAGATGTCTTGGTCTTATGCAACTGTAACAAAGGGTTAATCCTCTTTTTTTCTTAAATGATCCCCAGCCTTTACTGTACTACTCACTAACCTGCAAAAATTTATTTCTAGGATCTTGCATCCATTTGTTAGTCCAAACATTCTTTCTATGCATAAGAATAACATATATTTCATTATTTCTATTAGATTTAATCATATCAAACCTTCTCTCTTCTAGTTGTGCCCTATTTTTCAGACTAGGATAACATTTATCAAACATACCTAGATCCATACTCTTGAAACAAAAATTTCCACTAATCTTACTTTCAGCAGAGCACAAAGCTTCTAGATCTAAAACTTTTCACAATTCTTACCTTTATCAGAGCACAAAGCTTCGATATCTTACCTCTTTTCTTTGGATTTGACTTCTCTTCTTAGCACAGAGATTTACAGGTCAAGTAGAATATTGTGCACTAAGGCAACAGATCTACGCACAGAGATTTATTTCTTTCCTTCAGTTCCTAGCAATCACAGTTTCAAGTCCCGACAACAAAACCATTTGTCGGCATAGAGGCAGACCCGGGTTTCAACACTACAACAATGCACCAACAAAACCCTAACTACCAACCCTTTCGGCAACACCTGTGAAGCAGATGAAGTCTCACCCGAGGTAGAGGCAGGGTGGTTGCAAGACTCCAATGTCTGCAACCTTAGCTGGGACACAGATCTATGATTGGAACACCTTAACATAGCACTTAACACTTACATTTTGTTAATATTCAGCCTTAGTTTACAGCGCAGCTAAACCCTAACAACATATCAGCGTAGTATTTATACAGATCCAATAGATTCAAGTACTGAGCATTGAAACATAGATCAGATCTATAATTTATCAGTGCACTAAGAATTCAATCACATATACAAGAGAACAACCATAAAGAACATAGCAACCACAACGCAATATATACGTAGGTCACCCCCACCCTGGGGCTACGTCCACCAACTCTTCTTCTTTATTTCTTTATGTCAATCTTCTACATGCACAGAGCCATGATATCTTACTCCGTAGAGGACAGGAGATCTGTGCACCTCGCTAGATCCTCCTTCCCTGAATTACAACACAAAGCCTTCCACAATCTCTTACAACCACTTGCACTTAGCTCTGCAACTCTCATATAGTATGCACAAAGAAATTACAATTACCACATAGCACTTAGCATCACATACTTTTCCCTCCTTCGATCACATAGATCGAACTACTTCCTACATCGCCTATCTCTCTATTTATACATTACAAAATGGGCCTAAACATGGGTAAACCCATGGGCCAACATCCCCATTCCCATTACATAAGCCTAAAACCCAAAAAACCCTAAAAAGGGGTCGAGATCTCGTGATCTCTAGTTCGACTTGCGCTCCATCTTCGACAGCCTATCAAAGTCCCAAAAGTAGGTCAAACATGACCAATGATCCTCGAAACTTGGTCAAGGGCCAACAGAGCTACATGCGTTGACTCTCCCAGGACTTAGGATAAAAACATGTATTTCACACAGCTTTGGAATAATAATAAATTATTATTCTCAAGGACTTAAGCCCCTAAGCTTAGCCCCTCTTTCCAACCTTTCAGCCCCATTTCCCTTACCCACTCTGTGGAAGCTTAGTCCCCCATCACTCTTTCTTTTTGGTCAGTCTACACGCAACAATGTTTATATTTTATTAATGTTTTGCATAATTACATATAAAAAAACAGGCTCCTCGCCTTTAACACTTAGTCTCTCCGGACTAATAAACACATAATCCCAACAACTTATCAAAACTCGGCTCACCAACCTACAAAACATATTTTACAATTCATAAATCCAACAGGGGCTTGTTCTTAGGGATATTACAATCCCTTCCCTTTGTTTTTTCACTATCCTCAGTGCAACGCTTTACTCAGCATCAACAATATTTTCAAAATATTCAAAAAGATGCGGGTATTCTACCCACATAGTATCTTGATGCTCCCATGTCGTGTCCTCAAGACCATAATAGGTCCATTGGACCTTTACAATCCCTACGGATCGATTCCAAAGTTGTTTGCTTTTTCGATCCAATATGCGCACAGGATGAACTTGCATGACACCTTCTTGTTCCACCTGAATCACATTCCAATTGATTACATGATTAGCATCAGGTATATATTTTTTAAGAAATGAAACATGAAACAGATTATGTACAGTCATGGATGTAGTTAATGCAAGCATATATGCAACTGGCCCAACCCTGTCTATGATTTCAAATGGACCACAAAATTTGGCTCCCAACTTTGAACAGTTTCCCAGCTTCAGGGAACTTCTATTAGCTTTCACTTTCAGGAAAACATGATGACCCACTTTAAACTCTCTGTGGGTTCTGTTTTTATCAACATAACTTTTCTGCCTATCTTGGGAAACTTTCAAATTTTGCTTAATTTTTAGTATTTGTTCTTCCATTTCCTTGAGCAACTATGGCCCAACTACTGCTCGATCATTTGGGTTATCCTAGCTTACTAGAGTGTTGCACTTTCTACTGTAAAGTGCTTCAAATGGGCTCATCTTGAATTATGCTTGAAACCCATTATTGTAGGCGAATTCTACCAAATGTAGGTAGTCTTCCCATTTCGATAGTTTGTCCATCGCATACATCCTCAGTGTGTCTTCTATTACTCGATTCACCTACTCTATCTACCCATCCGACTCAGGATGATTGGTTGTACTGAAGTTTAGATTCATTTTGAACCCTTGAATAACCCTTTCCAGAAATTTGAGGTAAATTTCGGGTCTCTATCAGACACAATTGTCTTGGGAATTTTGTGCAATCATGCCACTTCCTTCATAAATATTCCAGCAACATCCATTGCCTTGTGAGTAGTCTTTAACGGAATGAAATGGGTAGCTTTCGTAACCTTGTCCACCACCACCATGATTGAGTCATGTTGCTTGCCTATTCTGGGTAATCCTAAGATGAAATCCATTGTCACTACTTCCCATTTCCACTCAGGAATGGGTAAATGTGGCAGCAATCCTGTTGGGTGCATGCGTTCAGCTTTAACCTTCTCGCACTCCATACATCTAGTGATGTATTCAACAACCTCTTTCTTCATACTTGGCCAAAAGTAATGGCTCTTGACTACTTCCATATTCTTCTGGTATCCAGGGTGCCCAACATAAGGTACGTTATGCTTTTATTTCAAAATAGCAAGTTTCAAATCCTGGACATTAGGTACATAGGCTCTGTTTTTTTACAGGAGTGTTCCATCAGCTCCAAGATTATAATCTCCCACTGCTTGCAGCATCTTACCTTGTTGTAGCTTCTCTACCAATTTCCTGTACTGCAATTCTGCACTTACAGCTTCCAAAACTATGCCCTTTATATCAGTTTGATACATGCTAATGGTTTTAGCATGTAATTTGTGTACTCTCCTGCTGAGTGCATCAGCCACTTTATTCTCCTTCCCTTTGATATGCTTGATATCAAAATCGTACTCACAGAGAAACTCCAACCACCTACTTTGTCTAGCGTTCAAGATTGGCTAATAAAACAAGTACTTCATACCGATATGGTTTGTCCTTAATTCAAACCTCCTTCCCATGAGGTAATGTCTCCATTTACTCAGAGCATGAATGATGGCCTCCAACTCCAAATCATGAGTTGCGTAGTTCTTTTCGTTCTCTTTCAACTTCTTGGATTCATAACATATTACGAATCCATTCTGACTAAGGAATCCTCCCAGTCCTTTGCATGCATCTCTGCACAACACGAAATCTTCATTTGGGTCTGCGATCCTCAGGATTGGAGCACTGTTTAACAGCTTCTTCAATCACTAGAAGCTTCTCTCACATTCCCATGTCCACTTAAATTTCTTCTCCTTCCTTTGCAAGGAAGTGATAGGGTGAGCTATCCTCGAGAACCCTATGATAAACCTTCTATAATAACCATCTAGACCCATAAAGGACCTGAATTTTGTCACGTTCTTTGGCACTGGCCATTCTCTAATGGCCTCATTATTCTGAGGATCTACAACTATACCATCCTTCGAAATAATATGCCCCAAGTAATGGATATGCTCCTAATAAAATGAGCACTTGCTCAACTTGGCATACAGTTGGTGCTCTCTTAGAACCTGCAACACAATCCTCAGATGTTGTTCATGCTCTTCCTCTGACTTGGAATACACCAAAATTTCATCCAAGAAGACTATGAAAAAGTTGTCTAGATAGTCCTTGAATACACCATTCATCAAGCACATAAAAACAACGGGTGAGTTCGACAGCCCAAACAACACCACTCTGAACTCGTAATGACCATACTTTGTTCTAAAGGTGGTGTTGTTGATGTCTTCATCCTTTATCCTTACCTGGTGATATCCTGACTTGAGATATATCTTCGAAAATATATCCGCATCCTTCAACTGATCGAACAGGTCATCAATCCTCGACAGAGGATATTTTTTCTTTACAATTACTTTGTTCAATTTTCTGAAATCGATACACAATATCAACTTCCCATCCTTCTTCTTCATGAACAGGACCAAGGCACCCCAAGGTGAAACACTTGGGTGTATATATCCCTTCCTCATGATCTCTTCAAGCTGCAATTGTAGTTCTTTCATCTCTGGCGTACTCATTCTGTAACATGCTTTCGACATTGGAATTGCTCCAGGAATCAAGTTTACAGAGAAGTCAATATCTTTGTTCGAGGGTAGTCCGAGTACTTCCTGAAATACATCTTCAAACTCCTTTAGTACCACATGATCTCCAATCTTTGAGACTTCATCATTAGATTCTTCCTCCACATGGGCTGCAATAATTGACAACCTTTCCTATATCACTTCTTCAGTTGCATTGCTGAGATTTCTCTAATAGCAACAATTGTGGGAATTCCTTGGATTGTTTTCCAATTTCCTTCCTCATCCAGGAAATTGAATGCCTTGTTACGACAGTCTAGGATGGAATGGTGTTGGTCCAACCAATCCATCCCAACTAGACAGTCATAAGATCCTAAAGGCATAATGTTCAATTGAGTCTTTTTTCTCAGTCCATTCATGTCCACTGGACAAGACTTAACTAACTCAGTGAATTTCCTCTTGGTTCCTATAGCCAGCTGCACTAACCAAGACTTTTCATGTTTTCTTCTCGAAAATTGCAAAATTTCCACCACTCTAGGATCTATATAACTATGGCTATCCTTTGAATCAATTAAAATAGTCAAGGCATGGTTGTTGACCATACCTTCCACTTCAATCAAGTGCAACAGATATTTTTCTTGCTTGTTGTCCAGGGCTTCGTATATTCTTTGTCTTCTACTCCCCATGTCTTCCACTATTTCATCTTGCTGAAAATTATGGACATCTCTCACTTTGCCATTTTTGTGGGGAAAATCTATGTACTTGTGGTTCCCCTGACAGCCCCAACACTGAATGGGCGTCTGCCTTGGCCTTTTTTCCCCTACATTAACCATTCTCGGCTCTCTAAATGATGGTTGTCCTTGAGGAATGTTTCTGAAAAAGGGTGGCTTAGTTCCCTTCTTCCTCTGATCCATCTGGTATTTCTTCTTGTCTTCCCAAGCCTTCCAGAAGGTAGGCTTCTCTCTTTGTTGCTCATATAAGAATTTTTCTCTTCTTATAGTTTCTTCCATAGTCTTAGGGTCATCATACTAGATATTTTCACTGATGGAAGGTGGTAGTCCACTCAGATACCTTTGAATCTTGACAGTCTCATCCTTGATGAACGAAACATACTTCAGTAATTCCAAAAACCTTCGTTCATACTCATCAATGGTCATGCTACTGAGATTGAGTTCAAAGAACTCTTTCATCTTTTTGTCATAGTATATTTTAGTCAAGTATTTCTTCTCGAAATACCTCTTGAATTCTTTCCAAGTGACATCTTTCTCTCTAATGTGTTGCACCTACACAAGTGGATCCCACCACATGGATGTTTTTCCTTTCATTTGATACATCACAAGTCTTCCTTTTGCATCAGAGGAATAATTTTGCAGTTGGAAATATTTCCTCATGCCAAGCAACCATGTTTCGACATCTCCCTCCTTCTTATGCTCTCCATCAAATGTAGGAGGCTTAATCTTGTTCATTTCGCCCTTCAGTTCATCCATTCCAGATCTCATGTTCTTTCTGGTAGGATATGGGCTTGAACTATTGTGTTCCCTCCTTTTGGAGTGACCTTGGGAGTGATGATGGTGTCTACCAACACTCCTTGATCTTCTTCCCTCAAAAGTATGGTGACTCTCTATTTTTCTCAAGTCTCTCCTTGTCCAACTTATTTTCTATTCTCTCCAAACTCTTCATCAACGTTAAGTTGAATTCTCCCTATTGTTCCTTAGCTTTCATGAGCTTTCTGCTATCTTCTCGGTGAGTTTGGGCATCTTTCTGTGATCTTTCAATGATTTTCATCATATTCCCTTCCTTATCTATCTCTTATCCATGTCCATTGGAGTTCAACCCTACAACTCCCAAATGAACATCCATCCCTTTAGCTTCATTCTCTGAACTGGAAGCATTATGTGCCTCCTCCATTTCTTTGCACTCAGTGGTAACTCTATTCAATTATGGCACTCGTTAAACTTCTGCAAACACAACGTACAAACAACTAGAATTTGTCATGCCATCATTCCTTAACAAATCCCATAGCATTCATAAACAAATTTGATTACAGAAAACGTTCAGATTTCACTTTCTTTCAGGGCTCTTCTCTGCAAAGTTTGCTTGAGTTCAAAGAACTCTTTCATATTTCTGGCATAGTATCTTTTATTCAAGTATTTCTTCTCGAAATACCTCTTGAATTATTTCCAAGTGACATATTTCTCTCTAATGTGTTGCACCTGCACAAGATAATCCCACCACATGGATGCTTTTCCTTTCAATTGATACATCACAATTATTCCTTCTACATGAGAGGAATAATTTTGCAGTTGGAAATATTTCCTCATGCCAAGCAACCACGTTTCAGCATCTTCCTCCTTCTTATGTTCTCCATCAAAAGTAGGTGGCTTAATCTTGTTCATTTCTCCCTTCGGTTCATCCACTCCAGATCTCCTCTGATTTCTAGTAAGAGATGGGCTTGAACTATTGTGTTCCCTCCTCTTGGAGCAACCTTGGGAGTGATGATGGTGTCTACCAACACTCCTTGATATTCTTCCCTCAGAATTCTGGTGACTCCCCATTTTTCTCGAGTCTCTCTCCTTGTCCAACTTATTTTCTATTCTCTCCAAACTCTTCATCAACTTTAAGTTGAATTCTCTCTATTATTCATTAGCTTTCATGAGGTTTCTGCTATCTGCTTGGTGAGTTTGGGCATATTCTCCAATCTTTCAATGATTATCATATTTCCTTCCTTATCTATCTCTTCTCCATGCCCATTGGAGTTCGACCCTTCAACTCCCAAATGAACATCCATCCCTTTAGCTTCATTCTCTGAAATGGAAGCATTATGTGCCACCTCCATTTCTTTGCACTCAGTGGAAACTATATTTGGTTTTGGTACTCATTAAAGATATGAAAACACAATGTGCAGAAAAAATTGGAATTTGTTAGGCCATCATTCCTTAACAAATATCACAACATTCATAAACAAATATGATTACAGAAAACGTTCATATTTCACTTTCTTTCAGGGCTCTTCTCTGTGAATTTTTCGAGCACTAGCCCATTTCTCTTAGTCCCCCAACCCACGCGATCACAGGTGTGATCAAGTGCTAGGTAAAAAGGTGCTACTCAGGTCTTCGGCCCTCAAAAATTTCAAAGTGCAATATGACAATCTCTTGAAGTTCATATTACAAAACTCCTGAAGTAAGGCGGATCAACCGTCCACGTCTACCCAGCATCCTATGATGGACACACACTATGGAACTCCATAGGTCTGAGTTCTGGGACTTCGGGTTTTGGAAGTTTGGAGCTTCGGGACTTAAGAAGTTCTCACACTTGCTTCCTTTCTATCATTCGAATTCTAAAATTATGAACCTCGGGTCCACATGGTACAGATGTCTCCAACTCAGGTGGTGGCACGTGGAATGTATAGGAATTTCCATGTCACCTCTAGCGATGTCATATGGCCCAACCATGCCTACTCTCACTTTGGAGCTTCAAACTTCGAAAGTTCTCCCCTCAACATACTTTAATTCTCCCAAAATATGAAATCTGGATCTGCTCCTTTGCTTGACCCAACAATCAAGCTCTTTTCCTATGATCTACGGTGTAGATCTCCTTCGGGACTTCGGCGCTTCGATTTTCATCCTTTCTCATATATTTGCATCAAGATTCTATAACATCGCGAAGTCTGAAGGGATTTCAGATTAAATCTTCTACGCTTTCTCCAGATCTGACGGTCGTAAAGGTTTTTCCTTTCCTTTCAAACAGATCCTATGGCTCCCAAACCTCAAGTGTTGAGCTCTCTCTCTCTCTCTCTCTCTCTCTCTCTC
>ML777350.1:754533-768969 GCA_009831015.1 Picea engelmannii
TCCATCCGAACACCATTTTCCCTCGAAACCTTGGGTCCAAAAACCACTTATCCAGCCCATCCAAGCTCAGCGTTGAAACCATCGCTATGATACCATATTGTTCAGCAGGCTGAACCAGTGGAATACATGGGCAGTAGAATACCAAGAATCTACGCAACTCTGGACAACAAGCAAGCAGAATATCAGTTGCACATTATTGAAGTGGAAGGTATGATAAACAACCATGCCTTTACTATTTTTATTGATTCAGGGGCTAGACATAGTTATATAGATCCTAGAGTGGTGGAAAGTTTGCAATTATCAAGAAGAAAACATGAAAAGTCTTGTTTAGTGTAGATGGCTACAAGAACCAAGAGGAAAGTCATTGAGTTAGTTAAGTCATGTCCAGTGGACATGAATGGACTGAGCACAAAGGTTGAATTGAACATTCTGCCTTTAAGATCTTATGACTGTCTAGTTGGGATGGATTGGTTGGACCAAAATAGTGCCATCCTAGACTGTTGTAACAAGGCATTCACTTGCTTGGATGAGGAAGGAAATTGGAAAATAGTCCAAGGAGTTCCCAGAGTTGTTGCTTTCAGAGAAATCTCAGCAATGCAGCTGAAAAAGTACTACAGGAAAGGTTGTCAATTATTTGCAGCCCATGAGGAGGAAACACCTAAGGATGAGGTGTCAAATATTGAAGATCATGTGGTACTAAAGGAGTTTGAGGATATGTTTCAGGAGGTACCCGGACTACCCTCGAAGAGAGATATTGACTTCTCTATAAACTTGATGCCTGGAGTAGCTCTAGTGTCGAAAGGTCCTTACAGAATGAGTACGTTGGAGCTGAAAGAACTGCAATTACATCTTGAAGAGATCCTGAGGAAGGGATATATAAACCTAAGCGTGTCACCTTGGGGTGCCCCGGTCTTGTTCATGAAGAAGAAGGATGGGACACTGAGATTGTGTATCGATTTCAGAAAATTGAACAATGTAACTATAAAGAAAAAATATCCTTTGTCGAGGATTAATGACCTCTTCAATCAGTTTAAGGATGAAAAGATATTTTTGAAGATAGATCTCAGTTTGAGATATAACCAGGTAAGGATAAAGGATGAAGACATCAGCAAGACCACCTTTAGAACAAGGTATGGTCATTACAAGTTCACAGTGGTGTCGTTTGGGCTGTCGAACACACTCATTTTTTTATGTGCTTGATGAATGGTGTATTCAAAGATTATCTGGACAAGTTTGTCATAGTCTTCCTAGATGAAATTCTAGTGTATTCCAAGTCAGAGGAAGAGCATGAGAAGCATCTGAGGATGGTGTTACAGGTTCTAAGAGAGCACCAATTGTATGCCAATTTGAGCAAGTGCTCATTTTATCAGGAGCAGATCCATTACTTGGGGCATATTATTTCGAGGGATGGGATAGTTGTAGATCCTTAGAAGATTGAGGCCATTAGAGAATGGTTAGCGCCAAAGAACTTGACGGAAGTCAGACCCTTTATGGGTCTAGCTAGTTAATACAGAAGGTTTATCGCAGGGTTCTTGAGGATAGCTCACCCTATCACTTCCTTCCAAGGAAGGAGAAGAAATTTCAGTGGACAAAGGAATGTGAGAGAAGCTTCTAGTGATTGAAGAAACTATTAACCAATGCTCCAATCTTGAGGATCACAAACCCAAATGAATATTTCGTGGTGTGCACAGATGCATGAAAAGAAGGATTGGGAGGAGTCCTCAGTCATAATGGGTTCGTAATATGTTATGAATCTAGGAAGTTGAAAGAGAACGAAAATAACTACGCAACTCATGATTTGGAGTTGGCGGCCATTATTCACGCTCTGAGGAAATGGAGACATTACCTCATGGGAAGGAGGTTTGAATTAAGGATAGAACATATCAGTCTAAAGTACTTTTTTTATCAACCAACCTTGAATGCTAGATAGAGTAGGTGGTTGGAGTTTCTCTGTGAGGACAATTTTGATATAAATCATATCAAAGGGAAGGAGAATAAAGTGGTTGATGCACTCAGAAGGAGAGTACACGAATTACATGCTACAACCATTAGCATGTATCAAACCGATATAAAGGGCATAGTTTTGGAAGCTGCAAGCGCAGAATTGCAGTACATGAAATTGGTAGTGAAGCTACAGCAAGGTAAGACGCTGCAAGGAGTGGAAGATTATAAGCTTGGAGCTGATGGAACACTCCTGTACAAAAATAAATCTTATGTACCTAATGTACAGGATTTGAAACTTGCGATTTTTAAAGAAATGCATAACGTACCTTATGCAGGGAACCTTGGATATCACAAAACAGTGGCAATAGTTAAAGGACATTACTTTTGGCCAAGTATGAAGAAAGAAATTGCAGAATACATCGCTAGATGTATGGAATGCTAGAAGGTTAAAGATGAGCATAGACACCCAGCAGGGTTGCTACAGCCTTTACCCATTCTTGAGTGGAAGTGGGATGTAGTGACAATGGATTTCATCACAAGATTTCCTAGAACAGGCAAGCAACATGATTCAATCATGGTGGTGGTGGACAATCTTACGAAAGTTTCCCATTTCATTCTGTTAAAGACTACTCACAAGGAAACGGATGTTGCCGACATCTTTATGAAGGAAGTGGCATGATTGCACGAAATTCCCAAGACAATTGTGTCTGACTAAGAGTGATGGGGGACTAAGCTTCCACAGAGTGGGTAAGGGAAAGGGGGCTGGAAGGTTGGAAAGAGGGGATAAGCTTAAGGGCTTAAGTCCTTGAGAATAATAATTTATTATTATTCCAAAGTTGTGTGAAATACATGTTTTTATCCCAAGTCCTGGGAGAGGCAATGCATCAGCTCCAACATGTCCAAAAAGGCAACGCATGCAGCTCCAGGAAGACAAGTTTCGACCTGGGTGCATGTAGTTAAAGGCTGAAGCATCAATTGTGTTGGGGGTTCGTCCTGCATTCTTTCGTCCATTGTCTGAACCATGTTGCCTATGCGTCTAATCTCTGCATACCTCACGTAGATCTAAAACCTGAAACTATGAGGCCAACCTGTGATGTTTTCCTGAGAAGCCGATGCATCTTTCATCTGAACCGTTTGAGGTTGTGTTTGACTTCTACGTTAATTCCTTGTCACGCACCCTAAAATCCAATGGCAAACTCGTGGACTGAGACATGTCTCCTATGTGTCCTATGTGTCCTGTGAACCCAGTTTATCCATGCTACAAATCCGAGTTCGATCTTAACCATTTGGGTTGATGTCCTATGTGTTACTTGAACTGTATTGTGTCTTCGTGGGACTGTTGCTATTTTTGGACATCCACACCCAATTTTTCTATTGCTGCTGTCACCCGTGAGTTAACCGAATGTTGGTGTTGTTGTTGTTATCCTTACCTTGTAGGAATTGAGTTGAAAACTGGTTGAAGAACTGGGTTTTCAGGACCGTGGTTGAAGAGGCAGGTTGTGAGGCCTATGAGAATTTCTCTCCAGGTGAGAGAGTCTGCTGGAAAGTGGTTTTCTCCTAGAGAGAGTCCAGCAACATCTACAGAGCTATGAGAATTCCTAATCTTTCTTATTGTCGAGACCCAGAGAGGGAGGTGAAGCAAACGATGGACTGTGCTTGTGAAGGTGTATACTCCTGGGTGGAACAGGCATGTGGGGAATGACAGTCTATGAGTAGTGGGCGTAACAAGGCTCCTGGAGAGAATCCTTCTGGTTTCTCTGTGCAATTTTCTGATAACCTCAGCCTAGTCTAGGATTCCCTTGCCCTGGGTGGAGCTTGTTCCCAGCTCGGGGGTGACCCATTGTTGAGCGTGATGAGAAACGTGGTCTAAGGCTGGGAGGTTCATGGAAGGTCTTCACGTAATTGGTGGAGTTACTCCGGTATTGTAATATCCCCAAGAACGAGCCCCTGTTGTATTTATGAATTGTAAAATATGTTTTGTAGGCTGGTAAGATGAGTGTTGATAAGTTGGTGGGCTTATGTGTTTATTAGGCCAGAGAGACTAAGTGTTAAAGGCCAGGAGCCTGTTTTTGTATATGTAATTATGAAAAAAATTAATAAAATATAAAAATTGTTGTGTGGAGACCGACCACGAAGAAAGAGTGATGGGGGACTAAGCTTCCACGAAGTGGGTAAGGGAAAGGGGGATGAAAGGTTGGAAAGAGGGGCTAAGCTTAGGGGCTTAAGTCCTTGAGAATAATAATTTTTTATTATTCCAAAGCTCTGTGAAAGACATGTTTTTATCCTAATTCCTGGGAGAGGAAACACATGCAGCTCCAACGTGTGCAAAAAGGGAACACATGCAGCTCTAGGAAGACAAGTGTCAACTTGGGCACATGCAGTTAAAGGCTGAAGCGTCATTTGTGTTGGGGGTTCATCCTCCATTCTTTCGTCCGGTGTCTGAACAATGTTGGCTATGCGTCTGATCTTTGTATATGTCACACAGCTCTGAAACCCGAAACCATGAGGCCAACCTGTGATGTTTTCCTAAGAAGCCTACACATCCTCCATCTAAACCATTTGAGGCTACATTCGACTTCTACATTGATTCCTTGTCACGCACCTTGAAATCTAGTGGCAAACCCGTGGACTGAGTCGTGTATCATGTGTGTCTCGTGAACCTAGTTTATCCACACTGCAAATCCAAGTTCGTGCTTAACTATTTGGGTTGTTTTCCTATGTGTTACCTGAACCGTGTTGTGTCTTCCTGGGACTGTTTTCATTTTTGGACATCCACACCCAATTTTCCTATTGCTGCTGTCACCCGTGAGTTAACCGAATGTTGTTCATGCTGTTGTTATCCTTAACTTGTGGGAATTGAGTTGAAAACCGGTTGAAAAATAGGTTTGTCAGGCCCACGGTTGAAGAGGCAGGTTGTCACACCTGTGAGCATTTCTCTGCAGGTGAGAGAGTCTGTTGGGAAGTGGTTTTCTCCTAGAGAGAGTCCAACACCAGCTACGGAGCTCTGAGAATTCCTGATCCGACCTATTGTCAAGACCCAGAGAGGGAAGTGAAGCAACCAATGGAATGTGCTTGTGAATGTGTATACTCTCAGGTGGAACATGCATGTGGGGAATGAGAGTTTATGAGTAGTGGGCGTAAGAAGAATCCTAGAGAGAAACCTTCTGGTTGCTTTGTGCAGTTTTCTGGTAACGTCAGCCTAGTCTAGAATTCCCTTGCCCTGGGTGGTGCTTGGTCCCATCTCGGGGGTGACCCACTATTGAGCATGATGAGCAGTGTGTTCTAAGGCTGGGAGGTTCATGGAAGGTCTGCACATAGTTGGTGGAGTTACTCCAGTATTGTAATATCCCCAAGAATGAGCCCCTGTTGTATTTATGAATTGTAAAATATGTTTTGTAGGCTAGTGAGTCGAGTGTTGATAAGCTAGTGGGCTTATGTGTTTATTAGGTCGGAGATCCTAAGTGTTAAAGGCTAGGAGCCTTCTTTTGTATATGTAATTATGTAGAACATTAATAAAATATAAACATCATTGCATGCAAACCGACCACGAAGAAAGAGTGATGAGGGACAAAGCTTCCACTGAGTGGGTAAGGGAAAGGGGGATGAAAGGTTGGAAAGAGGGGATAATCTTAGGGGCTTAAGTCCTTGAGAATAATAATTTATTATTATTCCAAAGTTGTGTGAAAGACATGTTTTTATCCTAAGTCCTTGGAGAGGCAACGCATGTAGCTCCAACGTGTCAAAAAAGGGAACGCATGCAGGTCTACGAAGAAAAGTGTTGACCTAGGCATATGCAGTTAAAGGGTGAAGCGTCAATTGTATTGGGGGTTTTTCCTCCATTCTTTTGTCCATTGTCCGAACTGTTTTTCCTATGTGTCTGATCTCTACATACCTCACACATCTTTGAAGCCCGAAACTGTGAGGCCAACCTGTGATGTTTTCCTGAGAAGCTGACGCATCCTCCATCTGAACTGTTTGAGGTTGCGTTCGAATTCTGTGTTGATTCCTTGTCACGCACCCTGAAATCCAGTGGAAAAACTATGAACTGAGCCATGTCTCATGTGTGTTATGTGAACCCAGTTTAGTCACACTGAAAATACAAGTTTGTGCTTAACCGTTTGGGTTGTTGTCCTATGTGTTACCTGAACCATGTTGTGTCATCTTGGGACTGTTTCCATTTTTGGACATCCACACCCAATTTTCCTGTTGTTGTTATCACCCGTGAGTTAAACGAATGTTGTTGTTTTTGTTGTTATCCTTACCTTGCGGGAATTGATTTGAAAACTGGTTGAAGAACCAGGTTGTCAGGCCCGTGGTTGAAGAGACATGTTGTAAGGCCTATGAGCATCTCTCTCCAGGTGAGAGAGTCTCCTGGGAAGTGGTTTTGTCCAAGTGAGAGAGTCCAGCACCAGCTACAAAGATCTGATAATTCCTGATCCGACCTATTTACGAGACCCAGAGAGGGAGGAGAAGCAACCGATGGATTGTTCTTTTGAAGGTGTATACTCCCAGGTGGAAGAGGCATGCAGGGAATGAGAGTCTGTGAGTAGTGGGCGTAAGAAGGATCCTGGAGAGAATCCTTCTGGTTTCTCTATGTAGTTTTCCTGTAACCTCAACCTAGTCTAGGATTCCCTTGCCCTAGGTGGAGCTTGGTACTAGCTGGGAGGTGAACCACTGTTGAACGTGATGAGCAGCGTGGTATAAGGTTGGGAGGTTCATGGAAGGTCTACACTTAGTTGGTGGAGTTACTCCAGTTTCAAAGATAAGTATCATTATGTGTTTAATTTCAATTAAAATGCATGTGTCTGATGCTTGTATGTTTTCATGTATTTCGTTGCAATTATGAATTGTTGTTAATTCCATTAATTTTTGTATGTTAGCAGTAATCCTGTGATTACTCTGTATTGTTTGGTTAAATGACATTAAATATGCATGTTATATATATATAGATAGATGTATGAGAATGTTCCATGTAGTAGCATTGCCCGATAGTGGGGTTGATGGTCGGGGATGTTACAATATGGTATCAAAGCCATGGTTTCAACGCTAAGTCTGGATGGGTCACATAAGTCATCTTTGGACCCAAGGTTTTGAGAGGAAATGGTGATCGGATTGAACCAATTTCGAACCTTACAATGTTTCTGAGTTCCAAGGGGTTACTTGGTCATGTTACGAAGCTCAGGAGGAGTAGTGGTAGAATAAACCGCAGTTGGCATGGTATTTGTCCATAGAGAGAGAGAGAGAGAGAGAGAGAGAGAGAGAGCTCAACACTTGGGGTGTGGGATCCATAGAATCTGTTTGAAAGGAAAGGAAAAACCTTTACGACCATCAGATCTGGAGAAAGTGTAGAAGGGTTAACCTGGAAGCCCTTCGGACTTCACAACATTGGAGAATATTGATCCAAAGATATGAGAAAGGAAGAAAACTGAAGCACCAAAGTCCCAAAGGAGATCTACACCGTAGATCATAGGAAAAGAGCTTGACCATTGGATCAAGCAAAGGAGAAGATCGAGATTTTGGATTTCGAGAGAATTAAAGTATGTTGAGGGGAGAAACTCTGAAGTTCGAAGTTCTGAAGCGAGAGTAGGCGTGGTTGGGCTAGATGAAGTTGCTAGAGGTGATGTGGACCTTCCTAGACATGCCACGTGCCACCAACTGAGTTGGTGACATCTGTACCATGTGGACCTGGGGTTCAGAATTTTAGAATTCGAATGATAAAAAGGAAGCAAGTGTGAGAACTTCCGAAGTCTTGAAGCTCCAAACTTCCGAAGTCCCGAAGTTCTGAAGACCCAAATTCCTAGAAATTAGACGCCTAGAGTTCCATAGTGTGTTTCCGAAATAGGGTGTTGGGTAGATGTGGATGGTTGATCCACCTTACTTCGCAAGTTTGGTAATATGAACTTCGAGAGATTGTCGTATTGCGCTTTGAAATTTCTGATGGTCGAAGACCTGAATAACACCTTTTTACCTAGCGCTTGATCATTCCCTTGATCACATGGGTTGGGGGACTGAGAGAAAGTGGCTAGTGCCCGAAATATTTACAGAGCAGAGCCTCGAAATAAAGTGAAATCTGAATGTTTTATGTAATCAGATTTTTTTATGAATGTTCTGGTATTTGTTAAGGAATGATGGCTTGACAAATTATGGTTGTCTGCACGTTGTGTTTGCAGAAGTTTAACGAGTGCCATAACCAAATAGAGTTGCCACTGAGTGAAAATAAATGGCAGAGGCACATAATGCTTCCAGTTCATAGAATGAAGCTAAAGGGATGGATGTTCATTTGGGAGTTGAAGGGTCAAACTCCAATGGGCATGGATAAGAGATAGATAAGGAAGGGAATATGATGAAAATCATTGAAATGTTGTAGAAAGATGCCCAAACTCACCAAGCAGATAGCAGAAATATCATGAAAGCTAAGGAACAACAGGGAGAATTCAACTTAGAGTTGATGAAGATTTTGGAGAGAATAGAAAAGAATTTAGACAAGGAGAGAGACTCGAGCAAAATAGGGATTCACCAGACTTTTGATGGAATAATATCAAGGAGTGTTGGTAGACACCATCATCACTCTCGAGGTCGCTCCAAGAGGAGGGAACACAGTAGTTCAATCCCATATCCTACAAGAAAGCACAGGAGATCTGGAGTGGATGAAATGAAGGGAGAAATGAAAAATATTAAGCCTCATACATTTGATTGAGAACATAAGAAGGAGGGAGATGCCAACACATGGTTTCTTGTCATGAGGAAATATTTCGAACTGCAAAAATTTTCCTCTCATGCAGAAGGAAGAATTGTGATGTATCAACTGAAAGGAAAAGCATCCATGTGGTGGGATCAGCTTGTGCAGGTGCAACACATTAGAGAGAAAGATGTCACTTGGAAAGAATTCAAGAGGTATTTCAAGAAGAAATACTTGACTAAAAGATACTATGACAAAAACATGAAATATTTCTTTGAACTCAAGCTTGGGAGAATGACCATTGATGTGTATGAACGAAGGTTTTTGGAATTACTGAAGTATGTTCCATTTATCAAGGATGATACTATCAAGATTCAAAGGTATCTAAGTGGACTTCCACCTTCCATTGGTGAGAAGATATAGTATGATGACCCTAAGACTATGGAAGAAACTATAAGAAGATAAAAATGCTTATATGAGCATGAAAGAGAGAAGCCTGCCTTTTGGAAGGATTGGAAAGACAAGAAGAAATTCCATATGGATCAGAGGAAGAAAGGAACTAAGCCACCCTTTTTCAGAAACAGTCCTCAAGGAAAACCATCATTTAGAGAGATGAGAATGGTTGACGTAGGGGAACAAAGGCTAAGGTAGACACCCATTCAATGTTGGGGCTGTCAGGGGAACCACAAGTATAGATATTGTCCCCACAAAAATGGCAAAGTGAGAGTTGTCCATAATGTTCAGCAGGCTAAAACAATGGAAGACATGAGCAGTAGAATACCAAGAATCTATGCATCCCTGGACAACAAGCAAGCAAAATATCAGTCGCACATGATTGAAGTGGAAGGTATGATCAACAACCATGCCTTTACTATTTTAATTGATTAAGGGGCTATCCATAGTCATATAGTTCCTAGAGTGGTGGAAAGTTTTCAATTTTCGAGAAGTAAACATGAAAAGTCTTGGTTAGTGCAACTGGCTACAGGAACCAAGAGGAAAGTCACTGAGTTAGTTAAGTCCTTTCCAGTGGACATGAATGGACTGAGCAGAAAGGCTGAATTGAACATTATGCCTTTAAGTTCTTATGAATGTCTAATTGGGATGGATTGGTTGGACCAACACCATGCCATCCTAGACTATCATAACAAGGAATTCACTTTCTTGGATGAGGAGGGGAATCAGAAAATAGACCAAGGAATTCCTAGAGTTGTTGCTATCAGAGAAATCTCAACAATATAGTTGAAGAAGTTATACAGAAAAGGTTGTCAATTATTCGATGCCCATGTGGAGGAAGCATCTAAGGATGAGGTATCAAATTTGGAAGACCATGTAGAATTAAAATATTTCAAAGATGTATTCCAAAGAGGTACCAAGATTACCCCCGAAGAGAGATATTGACTTCTCTATAAACTTGATGCCTGGAGCAGCTCCAGTGTCGAAAGATCCTTACAGAATGAGTACGTTGGAGATGAAAGAACTGCAATTGTAGCTTGAAGAGATTCTCAAGAAGGGGTATATACGCGCAAGCATGTCACCTTGGAGTGCCCTGGTCCTGTTCATGAAGAAGAAGGATGGGATGTTGAGATTGTGTATCGATTTCAGACAATTGAACAAAGTAACTGTAAAGAACAAATATCATTTGTCGAGGATTGATGACCTCTTCGATCAGTTGAAGGATGCAAAGATATTTTCGAGGATAGATGTCAGGTCAGGCTATCACCAGGTAAGGATAAAGGATGAAGACATCAGCAAGACCACCTTTAGAACAAGGTATGGTCATTATGAGTTCACGGTGGTGTCGTTTGGGTTGTCGAACGCACCCGTTGTTTTTATGTGCATGATGAATGGTGTATTCAGGGACTATCTAGACAAGTTTTTCATAGTCTTCCTGGATGGAATTCTAGTGTATTCCAAGTCGGAGGAAGAGAATGAGAAACATCTGAGAATGGTGTTGTAGGCTCTAAGAGAGCACCAACTTTATGCCAATTTGAACAAGTGCTCGTTTTATCAGGAGAAAATCCATTACTTGGGGATATTATTTCGAAGGATGGGATAGTTGTAGATCTTGAGAAGATTGAGGCCATTAGATAATGGACAGAGCCAAAGAATGTGATGGAAGTCAGATCCTTTATGGGTCTAGCTGGTTATTACAGAAGTTTTATCGCAAGGTTCTAGAGAATATCTCACCCTATCACTTCCTTGCAAAGGAAGGAGAAGAAATTTCAGTGGACAGAGGAGTGTGAGAGAAGCTTCCAATGATTGAAGAAATTGTTAACTAGTGCTCCAAACCTGAGGATCACAGACCCAATTGAATATTCTGTGGTGTGCACAGATGCATGCAAATAAGGACTGGGAGGAGTCCTCATTCAGAATGGATTCATAATATGTTATGAATCCAGGAAGTTGAAAGAGCACAAAAAGAACTACACAACTCATGATTTGGAGTTGGCAGCCATCGTTCACGCTCTAAGAAAATGGAGACATTACCTCATGGGAAGGAGGTTTGAATTAAGGATATACCATATCAGTCTGAAGTACTTGTTTGATCAACCAACATTGAACGCTAGACAAAGTAGGTGGTTGGAGTTTCTCTGTGAGTACAATTTTGATATCAAGCATATCAAAGGGAAGGAGAATAAAGTGGTCGATGCACTCAGTAGGAGAGTACATGAATTACATGCTACAACCATTAGCATGTATCAAACTGATATCAAGGGAAAAGTTTTGGAAGCTGCAAGCGCAAACTTGTAGTACAGGAAATTGGTAGCGAAGCTACAACAAGGTAAGACGTTGCAAGGAGTGGAAGATTATAAGCTTGGAGCTGATGGAACACTCCTATACAAAAATAGAGCTTATGTACCTAATGTCCAATATTTGAAGCTTGCAATTTTGAAATAAATGCATAGTGTACCTTATGCAGGGCACCCTGGATATCAAAAGATAGTGGCAGCAGTCAAAGTCCATTACTTTTGGCCAGGTATGAAGAAAGAGATTGTTGAATACATTGCTAGGTGTATGGAGTGATAGAAGTTTAAAGTTGAACACAGGCACCCATCAGGATTGTTGCAGCCTTTACCCATTCCTGAGTGGAAGTGGGAAGTAGTGACAATGGATTTCATCACAGGATTGCCTAGAATAGGAAAGCAGCATGACTCAATCATGGTGGTGGTGGAAAAGCTTACGAAATCTTCCCATTTCATTCCATTAAAGACTACTCACAAGCCATTGGATGTTGCTGACATCTTTATGAAGGAAGTGGCACGATTGCATGGAATTCCCAAGACAATTGTGTCTAACAGTGACCTGAAATTTACCTCAAATTTATGGAAAGGGTTATTCAAAGGGTTCAGAACGAATCTGAACTTCAGTACAACCTATCATCCTGAGTCATATGGGAAGACAGAGTGGGTGAATCGAGTAATAGAAGACATATTGAGGATGTATGTGATGGACAAACCATCGAAATGGGAAGACTACCTACATTTGGTAGAATTCGCCTACAACAATGGGTTTCAAGCATTATTGAAGATGAGCCCATTTGAAGAAGTTTACGGTAGAAAGTGAAACACTCCAGTAAGATGGGATAACCCAATTGATAGAGTAGTAGTTGGGCCAAAGTTGCTCAAGGAAATGGAAGAACAAATGCTAAAAATTAAGCAGAATTTGAAAGCTGCCCAAGATAGGCAGAAAAGTTATGCTGATAAATATTGAACCCACAGAGAGTTTAAAGTGGGTGATTATGTTTTCCAGAAAGTGAAAGCCAATAGAAGTTCCCTGAACCTGGGAAACTGTTCGAAGTTGGAAGCCAGATTTTGTGGGCCATTTGAAATCCTAGAAAGGATTGGGCCAGTTGTATATATGCTTGCATTACCTGCATCCATGACTGTACATAATCTATTTCATGTTTCATTTCTTAAGAATTATATACATGATTATAATCATGTAATCGATTGGAATGTGATTTAGGTGGAGCAAGAAGGTGTCCTGCAAGTGCATCATGTGTGCATATTGGACCAAAAAATCAAACATCTCTGGAATCGAGCCATAGGGCTTGTAAAAGTCCAATGGACCTGGTACGGTCTCGAGGATGCGACATGGGAGCATGAAGATGCTATGTGGGCAAAATGCCCGCATATTTTTGAATATTTTGAAAATCTTGTTGATGTTGAGTAAAGAGTTTCACTAAGGACAGTGAAAAAATAAGGGGAGGGGATTGTAATATCCCCAAGAACGAGCCCCTGTTGTATTTATGAATTGTAAATATGTTTTCTAAGTTAGTGAGCCGAGTGTTGTTAAGTTGGTGGGCTTATGTGTTTATTAGGCCATAGAGCATAAGTGTTAAAGGCCAAGAGCTTTTTTTTATATGTAATTATGCAGAACATTAATAAAATATAAACATCGTTGCGTGCAGACTGACCACGAAGAAAGAGTGATGGGGAACTAAGCTTCCACAAAGTGGGTAAGGTAAAGGGGGATGAAAGGTGGGAAAGAGGGGCTAAGATTAGGGGCTTAAGTCCTTGAGAATGATAATTTATTATTCTTTCAAAGCTATGTGAAAGACATGTTTTTATCCTAAGTCCTGGGAGAGGCAACGCATGCATCTCCAACGTGCACAAAAAATGAACGCATGCAACTCCAGGAAGACAAGTGTCAACCTGGGTGCATGTAGTTAAAGCTTGAAGCGTCAGTTGTGTTGGGGGTTCGTCCTCCATTCTTCCATATGTTGTCTGAACCATGTTGCCTATGCGTCAGATCTCTGCATACCTCACACAGCTCTAAAACCCGAAGCCATGAGGCCAACCTATGATGTTTTCCTGAGAAACCGATGCATCCTCCATCTGAACCATTTGATACTACATTCGACTTCTACATTGATTCCTTGTCACGCACGCTGAAATCCAGTGGCAAACCCATGGGCTGAGTTGTGTCTCCCATGTGTCCTGTGAACCCAATTTATCCACACTGCAAATCCGAGTTTGTGCTTAACCATTTGGTTTGTTGTCCTATGTGTTACCTGAACCGTTTTGTGTCTTCGTGGGACTTTTTATGTTTTTGGATATCCACTGCCAATTTTCTTGTTGCTTCTCTCACCCATGATTTAACCGAATGTTTTTGTTGTTGTTGTTATCCTTACCTTGCAGGAATTGAATTGAAAACTGGTTTAAGAACCGGGTTGTCAGGACTGTGTTTGAAGAGGTAGGTTTTCAAGCCTGTGAGAAGTTCTCTCCAGGTGAGAGAGTCTGATAGGAAGTGGTTTTCTCCCAGAGAGAGTCCAACACCAGCTACAGAGATCTGAGAATTCCTGATCCGACATGTTGCTGAGACCCAAAGAGGGAGGTGAAGCAATCGATGGAATGTGCTTGTGAAGGTGTATACTTCCGGGTGGAACATGCATGTGGGGAATGAGAGTATATGAGTAGTGGGCTTAAGAAGGCTCCTAGAGAGAATCCTTTTGGTTTCTCTATGAAATTTTCCGGTAACCTCAACCTAGTCTAGGATTCCCTTGCCCTGGGTAGAGCTTGGTCCCATCTCGGGGGTGATCCATTATTGAGCATGATGAGCAGTGTGGTCTAAGGCTGGGAGGTTCATGGAAGGTCTGCACGTAGTTGGTGGAGTTACTCTAGTTTCAAAGATAAGTATCATTATGTGTTTAATTTCAATTAAAATGCATGCTTGTGATGCTTGTATGTTTCCATGTATTCCGTTGCAATTATTAATTACTGTTAATTCCATTATTTCTAAATGTTAGCAGTAATCCTGTGATTACTTTGTATTGTTTGGTTAAATTCCATTAAATATGCATGTTATATATA
>ML777350.1:783290-843159 GCA_009831015.1 Picea engelmannii
CTGTTGTGCTGGACTTGATAATTCATGTGACATGCATTGGAAAAGATCTCGAATCATTTCATATCAAAAAACCCTGACCTGTGCAAAAACTCGCTCAATTCTGGACACACGGGCTTTCGGTGGTTAACTGGAAAGATTCTGTGTGAATTTACCACCGAAAGCGCAGCTTTCGGTGGTTAATGAACAGTCGTCATGTTCGCCTAAACCACCGAAAGTCAGAATTTCCAGCAAAAGATGCCTTTGGTAAAACTCAATTTTCTCAGCCGTGGAATGTCTGTTTTACACGTTCAAATAGTCGATTTTTAACTACAGATCATAAGCTTTCCAATGATGCAATAAGATTTGTATTTGGAGCTAGGGAAGCTGGAAAATGTTTCCCTACAAGATTAGGCATCTTTCCTTCAAAAATGCCGGTGCGTTTTTTAGAGTTAACAGAGTGTTCCATCAGCTCCAATATTATAATCTTCCACTCCTTGTAGTGTCTTACCTTGTTGTAGCTTCACTACCAATTTCTTGTATTTCAAGTCTACACTTGCAGCTTGCAAAACTCTTCCCTTTATATCGGTTTGATACATGATAATGGTTGTAGCATGTAATTCGTGTACTCTCCTGTTGAGTGAATCAACCACTTTATTCTCCTTCCCTTTGATATGCTAGATATCAAAATCGTACTCAAAGAGAAACTACAACCACCTATTATGTCTAGCGATCAAGGTTGGTTGATAAAAAAAGTACTTCATACCGATATGGTCTGTCCTTAATTCAAGCCTCCTTCCCATGAGGTAATGTCTCCATTTTCTCAGAGCGTGAATGATAGCCACCAACTCCAAATCATGATTTGCCTAGTTCTTTTCATGCTCTTTCAACTTCCTGGATTCATAACATATTAAGAATCCATTCTGACTGAGGACTCCTCCTAGTCCTTCTTTGCATGCATCTGTGCACACCACAAAATATGCATTTGGGTCTGCGATCCTCAGGATTGGAGCATTGGTTAACATCTACTTCAATCGTTGGAATCTTCTCTCACATTCCTCTATCCACTAAAATTTCTTCTCCTTCCTTTGCAAGGAAGTGATAGGGTGAGCTATCCTCAAGAACCCTGTGATAAACCTTTTGTAATAACCAGCTAGACCCATAAAGGATCTGACTTTTTTCATGTTCTTTGGCGTTGACCATTCTCTAATGGCCTCAATCTTATTAGGATCTACATCTATCCCATCCTTTGCAATAATATGCCCCAAGTAATGGATCTGCTCCTGATAAAACGAGAACTTGCTCAACTTGGCATACAGTTGGTGCTCTAGTAGCACCTGCAACACCATCCTTAGATGTTTCTCATGCTCTTCCTCCAACTTGGAATACATCAGAATGTCATCCAGGAAGACTATGACAAACTTTTCTAGATAGTCCCTGAATACACCATTCATCGGGCACATAAAAACAGTGGGTGTGTTCAACAACCCAAATGGCACCACTGTGAACTCATAATGACCATACCTTGTTCTAAAGGAAGTCTTGATGATGTATTTATCCTTTATCCTTACCCAGTGCTATCTTGACCTGAGATTTATCTTCGAAAATATCTTCTCATCTTTCAACTGATCAAAGAGGTCATCAATCCTTGGTAGAGGATATTTGTTCTTTACAATTACTTTGTTCAATTGTCTAAAATCGATACACAATCTCAGCGTCTAGTCCTTCTTCTTCATGAACAGGACCAGGGAACCCCAAGGTGACACACTTGGGTGCATATATCCCTTCCTCAAGAGCTCTTCAATATTTAATTGAAGTTCTTTTAGATCTGGCGTACTTATTCTATAAGGATCTTTCGACATTGGAGCTACTCCAAGCATCAAGTTTATAGAGAAGTCAATATCTCTCTTCATGGGTAGTCTGGGTACCTCCTGAAATACATCTTCAAACTCATTTAGTACCACATGATCTCCAATATTTGAGACTTCATCCTTATATGCTTCCTCCACATGGGATGCAATAATTGATAGCCTTTCCTATAGCAGTTCTTCAGGTGCATTGCTGATATTTCTCTAATAGCAACAACTCTGGGAATTCCTTGGACTGTTTTCCAATTTCCTTCCTCATCCAGGCAAGTGAATTCCTTGGTATGACAGTCCAGGATGTCATGGTGTTGGTCCAACCAATCCATCCCAACTAGACAGTCATAAGATCCTAAAGGAATAATGTTCAATTCATCCTTTGTGCTCAGTACATTCATGTCCATTGGACAGGACTTAACTCACTCAGTAACTTTCCTCTTGGTTCATGTAGCCAGCTGCACTAACCAAAAATTTTCATGTTTGCTTCTTGAAAATTGTAAACTTTCCACCACTATAGGATCTATATAACTATGGCTAGCCCCTGAATCAATTAAAATAGTAAAGGCATGGTTTTTTACCATACCTTCCACTTCAATAATGTGCGACTGATATTTTGCTTGCTTGTTGTCCAGGGATTCATAGATTCTTGGTATTCTACTGCCCATGTCTTCCACTGTTTCATCCTGTTGAACATTATGGAAAGCTCTCACTTTGCCATTTTTGTGGGGACAATCTCTGTACTTGTGGTTCCCTTGACAGCCCAACACTGAATGGGAGTCTTCCTTGGACTTTGTTCCCTTACGTTAGCCATTCTCAGCTCTCTAAACGATGGTTGTCCTTGAGGATTGTTTCTGAAAAAGGGTGGCTTAGTTCCCTTCTTCCTCTGATAAATCTAGAATTTCTTCTTGTCTTTCCAAGCCTTACAGAAGGTAGGCTTCTCTCTTTGTTGCTCATATAATCATTTTTCTCTTCTTATAGTTTCTTCCATAGTCTTAGGGTCATCATACTGGATCTTGTCACCAATGGAAGGTGGCATTCCACTCAGATACCTTTGAATCTTGACAGTCTCATCCTTTATGAACAAAACATACTTCAGTAATTCCAAAAACCTTCGTTCATACTCATCAATGGTCATGCTACCGAGCTTGAGTTCAAAGAACTCTTTCATCTTTCTATCATAGTATATTTTAGTCAAGTATTTCTTCTCAAAATACCTCTTGAATTCTTTCCAAGTGACATCTTTCTCTCTAATGTGTTGCACCTGCACAAGCTAATCCCACCTCATGGATGCTTTTCCTTTTAGTTGATACATCACAATTCTTCCTTCTGCATAAGCGGAATAATTTTGCAGTTGGAAATGTTTCCTCATGCCAAGAAACCATGTTTCAACATATTCCTCCTTCTTATGTTCTCCATCAGGAGGCTTAATCTTGTTCATTTCTCCCTTTAGTTCATCCACTCCAGATATCATATGATTTCTGGTAGGAGATGGGCTTGAACTACTGTGTTCCCTCCTCTTGGAGTGACTTTGGGAGTGATGATGGTGTCTACCAACACTCCTTGATCTTATTCCCTCAGAAGTCTGGTGACTCCCTATTTTTCTCGAGTCTCTCTCCTTGTCCAACTTATTTTCTATTCTCTCTAAACTCTTCATGAAATTTAAGTTGAATTCTCCTTGTTGTTCCTTAGCTTTCATGATCTTTTTTCTATATGCTCGGTGAGTTTGGGCATCTTTCTGCAATCTTTCAATGATTTTCATCATATGCCCTTCCTTATCTATCTCTTCTCCATGTCCATTGGAGTTCAACCCTTCAACTCCCAAATGAACATCCATCCCTTTAGCTTCATTCTATGAACTAGAAGCATTTTGTGCCTCCTCCATTTATTTTCACTCAGTGGAAACTCTATTCAGTTTTGGCACTCACTAAACTTATACAAATACAATGTGCAAACAACCAGAATTTGTTAGGCCATCATTCCTTAACAAATCCCACAACATTCATAAACAAATACGAATACACAAAACGTCCATATTTCACTTTCTTTCGGGGCTCTGCTCTGCGAAGTTTTCGGGCACTAGCCACTTTCTCTCAGTCCCCCAACGCAATCATGGGCATGATCAAGCGCTAGGTAAAAAGGTGTTACTCAGGTCTTTGGCCCTCAGATATTTCAAAGCACAATACGAGAATCTCTCGAAGTTCATATTACTGAACTCGTGAAGTAAGGTGGATCAACCATCCACATCTACCCAACGTCCTACGACAGACACACACTATGGAACTCCAGGCATCTGAGTTTCGAGACTTTGGGTCTTCGAAACTTCGGGACTTTGTAAGTTCAGAGATTTAGGACTCTGAAAGTTCTCACACTTGCTTCCTTTCTATCATTCGAATTCCAAAATTATGAACCCCGGGTCCACATGTTATAGATGTCACCAACTTAGGTGGTGGAACATGGCATGTCTAGGAAGGTCCACGTCACCTCTGGCGATGTCACTCGGCCAAACCATGCCTAATCTCACTTTGGAACTTCGAACTTTGGAAGTTCTCCTCTCAACATACTTTAATTCTCCCTAAATCTGAAATCCTAATCTGCTCCTTAATTTGATCCAATGATCAAGCTCTTTTCCTACGATCTACGGTGTAGATCTCCTTCGGGACTTCGGCGCTTCGATTTTCGTCCTTTCTCATATCTTTGCATCAAGATTCTCCAACGTTGCGACATCCAAAGGGATTCCAGGTTAACCCTTCTGTGCTTTCTCCAGATCTGATTGTTGTAAAGGTTTTTCTTTTCCTTCCGAATAGATCCTAGTACTCCCACACCCCAAGTGTTGATATCTCTCTCTCTCTCTCTGGCCAAATACTACACGGGCTATGGTTTATTCTACCGCTACTCCTCCTGAGCTTCGTAACACGGCCAAGTAACCCCTTGACACTCAGAAACATTCTAAGATTAGAAATTGGTTCCATCCGAACACCATTTCCCCTCAAAACCTTGGGTCCAAAGACCACTTGTCCGGCCCATCTAGGCTCAGCGTTGAAACCATGGCTCTGATACCATATTGTAATGTCCCCAGCCATCAACCCCATTATCGAGTAATGATACTACGTATAACATTATCATACATATATATATAACATGCATATTTAATGGCATTTAACCAAACAATACAGAGTAATCACATGATTACTACTAACATACAAAAATAATGGAATTAACATTAATTCATAATTGCAATGGAATACATGAAAACATGCAAGCATCACAGACATCCATTTTAATTGAAATTAAACACATAATGATACTTATCTTTGAAACTGAAGTAACTCCACCAACTACGCGCAGACCTTCCATGAACCTCCCAGCCTTAGACCACGTTGTTCATCACGCTCAGCAGTGGGTCACCTCTGAGCTGGGACCAAGCTCCACCCAGGGAAAGGGAATCCTCGACTAGGCTAACGTTACAGGAAAACTACATAGATCAACAGGAATGATTCTCTCCAGGAGCCTTCTTATGTGCACTACTCATGGACTCTCATTCCCCACATGCATGTTCCACTCGGGAGTATACACCTTCACAAGCATAGTCCATCGGTCACTTCACCTCCCTCTCTGGGTCTCAGCAACAGGCTGGATACAGAATTCTCATAGCTCCGTAGCTAGTGCTGGACTCTCTCTGGGAGAAAACCACTTCCCAGCAGACTCTCTCACCTGGAGAGAGATTCTCACAGGCCTCACAACCTGCCTCTTCAACCATGGGCCTGACAACCCGGTTATTCAACCAGTTATCAATTCAATTCCCACAAGGTAAGGATAACAGCAACATCAACAACATTAAGTTAACTCACAGGTGACAACAGCAAAAGGAAAATTGGGTGTGGATGTCCAAAAATGACAACAGCCCCACAAAGACACAGCACAGTTCAGGTAACACATAGGACATCAACCCAAATGGTTAAGCACAAACTCGGATTTGCAGTGTGAATAAACTGGGTTCACAGGACACATAGGAGACATGGCTCAATCCACAGATTTTCCACTGGATTTCAAGGTGCGTGGCAAGGAATCAACGCAGAAGTCAAACGCATCCTCAAACAGTTCAGACGGAGGATGCATCAGATTCTTAGGAAAAACTCACAGGTTGGCCTCACGGTTTTGAGTTTTAGAGCTGCATGAGGTATGCATAGATCAGACACATATGCAACATGGTTCAGACAGTGGATGAAAGAATGGAGGACAAACTCCCAACACAATTGACGCTTCAGCCTTTAACTTCATGTGCCTAGGTCGACACTTGTCTTCCTAGAGCTACATGCATTCCCTTTTTGCATACGTTGGAGATGCATGTGTTGCCTCTCCCGGGACTTAGGATAAAAACATGTCTTTCACATATCTTTGGAATAATAATATATTATTATTCTCAAGGACTTAAGCCCCTAATATTAGCCCCTCTTTCCAACCTTTGATCCCCCTTTCCCTTACCCACTCTGTGGAAGGTTAGTCCCCCATCACTCTTTCTTCGTGGTCAGTCTACACACAGCGATGATTATATTTTATTAATGTTCTACATAATAACATATACAAAAATGGGTTGCTTGACTTTAACACTTAGGCTCTCTGGCCTAATAAACACATAAGCCCACTGACTTATCAACACTCGACTCACCATCCTACAAAACATATTTTACATTTCATAAATATAACAAGGGATCGTTCTTGGGGATATTACAGGCTTGATCAGAATGTGCTGAGAAATCGACTGTCTGATTTGAGACAATGGTTTGTGGGATTCCAAAATGTACCCAGAATCGTTCAAAGAATATCTTGGCAGTGGCCTCTACTATGATGCTCTTCTTACAGGAAACCAGAATCGCCATCTTCGAAAAGCGATCAACAACCACAAAAACATAATCATTTCCCCTCTTGGTGGACAGAAGGCCCAACATGCATTCCATTGAGAAGGATTCCCATGATCGTTCAGGAGTAGGAAGAGGGGTGTACAGGCCCTGTTTCTTAGTGGTCGGTTTGGCAATAGCGTAGGCAGTGTAGGACCTGATATACTTGTTGACCTCCTGTCGAAGTTTCGGCCAGCAGAAATGTTTTTGTAGCATTTCCACTGTCTTTTCGACACTGAAGTGTCCTGCCACCCAACTGTAGTGGGATTTCCAAATCATCTTCACTCACTCTCTTGATGGAATGCAGATATGGCCTAAACAAGACAACAACCCATCTTGAATATGGAAATTATCAACAACTGTGTTTGCACCCAAAATTTGGTAGGTGGTGGCAAATTTTGGGTCTCTCTCATAGAGTTGGGGCCATCCAGAGGTCTCATGGCCACAAGAGTCTAGCACCGTGGTGAGTGTCACGACTGGCGGTCTACTGAGGAAATCAACGACGCAGTTGGTGCTTCATGTTTTATACTTGATGTTGAGGTGGAATTGTTGCAAGTATGTGGACCACTTTTTATGGCGGTCATTCTACAATTTTCCTTGTGTCTACATGAACTGCAATGGCTTATGATTAGGGTGGATGATTGTTTCCTTCCCAAGAATGTAATGTCTCCATTGGCGGCAGGCTTGCACAATGGAGTAATTTCTTTGTCAAAATTAGGGTACTTACAGATAACATCTGATAATGTCTCACTATGATAGGCCATGGGGTGGTCGTGCTGAGTGAGAATGATGCCCACGACATAGTATGAAGCATCTGTCTCAATCTCAAATGGATGTTATAGGTATGGTAGTGAAATTACTGGGGATAAGCACAAGTAATATTTCAAATCATTGAACGCTTGTTTTTTGGAACAACCCCACTCAAATTTCTCCTTACAACCACCCCTGGTTATTTGGTTGAGGGCCAATGCAATATGGGAGAATCCAAACACGAACCTGTGGTAGAAATTGGCAAGGCCCAAGAAGCTCCAAAGCTCAGTGAGTGCGGTTGGGGATGGCCAGTCACGGATGACTTGGATCTTGGAAAGATCGACATGTATGCCATGATGATCAATGATGTAGCCCATGTAATGTGCACTTTCCATGACGAAGGATCATTTTTCCAAGTTGGCATATAGCATGTGCTATCGCAAGGTGTGAAAAACCTATTGAATATGTTGCAAGTGTCCTACCCAAGTCTTGTTGTAAATGATAATGTCATCCAGATACACCACTACAAAAGTATTAGTGAATGGTCACAGGATATCTTCCATCATCCTCATGAAAGTGGTTGGAGCATTTGTCAAACCAAAGGGCATGACCAACCATTCAAAAAGGCCTTCCTTTGACTTGAAGGCGGTCTTCCATACATCTGTCTATTCTATCGGGACCTGGTGGTAGCCAGACTTCAGATCAATATTACTGAAGTATTTGACCCTCGTGAGTTGATCAAGGAGGTCATTGATTCGAGGGATCGGGTACCGATTTCTGACTGTGATTTTATCAAGATCATGGTAATCAATGCAGAGTCACCAAGTTCCACATTTCCTTTGTACCAACACAATAGGGCTCCCGTAAGGTGATGAGCTGAAACATATGTGCCCCTTGTGGAGCAGTTCCTGGATTTGTCACTTGATATCCTCATTCTCTAACAGAGAGCGATGATAGATTGGCCCATTGGGAAGCGGTGCACCAAGGGTCAGATCAATGGGGTTCTTGACCTGACAGTGCATAGGTACCCCAGTAGGTGAGGAGAAGATATATGAGTATTCTTCCACGACCTTATATACTTTCTTTTGTTGTGTGGACTGGTTGGCCGTAGAGACCCTGGATGTGGCTGTGATCTTTCTCACATTCTGAGAGTGAATCACGAAGAAGACAAACTTCCCCATCTGAGAGATGACCTTCCTACATTTCTTGGTAGAGATCAAGGACATGGCACTAGGTGGGACTGCCTCGGGTATCCTTTACAATTTCATGTTCAAAGTAATAATAACACTATGAGGCCTAGACTCATATACAACATGACATTTCCATAAATAAGGTTGGCCCAAAATAACATCACAAACTTCGAGAGGAGCAACATCAAACAATACCTCATCTTTGAAGGGCTTGATGTCATATGACATTCGGCATTGTTGGCTGACGCGGAGATCGCTCCCTTGGTGGAGACACCCAATGGTGTAGGGTTTTGGGTGTGGTGTTTTCCACAGGGCCAACTTCTTGACGACCTCTACTAAGATGAGGTTCTTCTGTCTACTGCTATCAATGATGAAGTGCAATAGGGTTCCTTTTACCCACATCTTTGGGTGGAAGAGGCGTTGTCCTTATTCTATCTCATCTAGTTCACCAGGCTGGAGCTTGGTGGTAACAACGATGGCAATGGGTTTCACATCAATTATTTGTTTTCCCCTTTATGGTTTTGACTCGGAGTCAGAACCTACATCTGATTCAGAGGCTTTCACTTTGGCCACCAACGAATGCTTTGAGCGGTAGTCAACAGTGTTATGCCAAGCGATCTTATGGAAGTCACACCACTTCCTGGTATCTTTCTTTGTATTTTTGGTGTCCTTCTTTTCTTGCGACTTGGAATAGTTGTCCTGATACTATCCATATTTTCTCTGTCCTTTGTTCTATGGGTAGGGTCTGCCCTTTCCCGACTTTTTCTTTGAGGGGTTCCTAGGCCCAACTTGTCGCATCTTTTGTTTTAGCTTCTGCTCGATTTTGACGACATATCGGTAGGTCGTGCCCAAGGAAGAGATGTCCATAAATTCCATTTCATTTTGGATGTATCTATGTAGATCACTGCGATACTTGAGCACCATATGTCGCTCTGAATCTTTGATACCCATCTTGGTGCGTAAGGTATGGAAGATATTTGTGAACTCTCGCACTGCTTGGTCTCTTTCTTGTCATAATGTGCTCCATTTGGTATACAAGTCGTCATAACTTATGACAGGGTAGTATTGTTCCTTAATAACATCCCTGAAGGATTCTCAGGTGGTCATGACTATAAATAATGAGGTTTCCTCTGTTTCCTTTTTCTCACAGAAAGTTTCCCACCAATCTTTGACATGGGGAACAACTTTGAGGAGCGCAAAAGTAATCTTTTCTCTATTTGAAAAGTTTTGAAAAGAAAAATACCCTTCTAGTAGATTCAACCACTTGTCTACAACATCTGCGTCTATCTAACCTTAAAATATAGGAATATCAAAGTTTATTTGTACCTTGAAGGGGGCAGTTCCTCTGCTCAAAGAAGATGTGTCACCTATTGGTAGCCACTAAAGGATTTGTGTGAAACTATCCATAATCTCGTTCCTTTGTTGCATGAGGGATTCCTCAAGAAAAACTTTTAAAGGATATCTTGTCCCATCATCCTTCTTTTCTCCTACCATGAGAGGTTGCTTGGGCATGCGAGAGATTTTGTCCTCAAGAGAAACAAGCTCGAGACCCAATTATTTGTACTCTGACCTCGTTGGGGACATGCATTAAGATGACACGGAGAAAACCACTCTGATGCCACTAATATGGATTTTATGACAAGAACGAAATGACTACAGATTATTAACGGATTCTTAACACAGAATAACAGAGATACAGAAAAACTGGTTTTCTATTCAATAAGGAAATAAGCTAAAACTGTAAAATGCAGTGGAAAAAAAGCTTGCTAGAATGGTGGTGGATTATCTTTGAGAAGAGATGTGACAGCTATGCTAATTCTCAAGAAGATGGTTACAATGAGGCTCTGAAGGCCTTTTACAATAAACAGGAATTTCAAAAACCCTAGACATCCAAAAACCTAACCCTACGAGAAGAAGCGCCTAAAGTCAGGTGGGCCCCGTTTGGGTAAGTTAGTACATCAAATTCCCTGGGTCGTAACTTTTACATACGATATTCATTTTAGGCGCACGATATCCCGTTGGAAAGGTCTAATCAAGAAGAAAAATTTCCAATTGGCCTAGGTCAATGCCTTTGGCAGTCACCTAGGCCCCAAATCCGAAAAAAAAACGTCGTTTAGAGCCTCAAAATAGCCCCGGAAGTTTGGAACCCGAAAAAAATCCAAGGTGGAAAATTGTTTTTTTAGCCAGTGTAATAGGTGGGTGGCCACTGATATCCACCTAGATGAAAGAAAAAATCACATAAAAATTTTAATATTTGGCCAAAAGAAATCCAAGCTCTGGACCTGATAAAAAATAAGCTTCCACCCACTTTTTTGTAAAATTTAACCAAGAATGTGAATCTCGAACATTTCCTAACAAAAGTTGATGAAGGCGCTACAAGAAGTTCCCATAGAAAAAAAAATTCTTTGAAATTGCTCGAGACAGAAAGAGTGCTAACATACCTAACTAAGCATCCTTGAATGAGGGCCTATAGGAACCTAGTCTTGGATTTGCTTGAAAATGTTTTTGAGTATAACATTTCAGTGGTTCCAAGGGAACAAAATCCGATTTCATATGCTCTTGCCACATCAGAAAGTGTTTTTTAAATCCCAATTTATCCCAACAAGAAATATGATATTGAGGTCAAGCACAAGCCAACCACTCCAAATAATGTCAAATATTAGTAGGTATTTGAAAATGACAAGCAAATTATCAGATTTATGCAGATGGAAGAAGAGTATGCCAATGTCCAAATTGATGAGGATAACATTTATGATAAAGATGAAGATGCAAATTATGTTTCAGTATCATATGGGTACGTCAATGAAATAGTAGGTAAAGAGATTATTCAATTGAAGAACAATACGATTCTCAAAGGTCTTGTACCTATTGAATTATTTTTTATGACAATGATGTGGATAAAAATCCCAGGGTAACTCCAAATGAATATAAAGTTCATGAATTTAATATAAGGATTGATAAAGAAACTATATTTGTCAAGCTATCCAAGTCCCTGACCCCTGAAAATAGGAAGAAATATCTTGAATTGATGAGGTAGTTTTCTGATGTGTTTTCCTAGAGTTATGAAGATCTGAAAGTGTATGATAAGAGCATAACTCAACACACAATACCAATTAAAGAAGATTAGAAAACTTTCAGAAACAAACTGAGAGGTATCAATCCACTCTTGCTACCACTCATTGAGAAGGAGGTAAGGAAATTGTTTGATACTAAAATAATTGTTTCTTTGAGGTTTTCCAAGTGGCTAGCTAATCTCGTTCATGTCAGAAAAAAAAGTTGAGAAATAAGGCTTTGTATAGACTTTGGGAATTTAAACAGAGTCTCTCTCAAGGAAAATTACCACTTTCCTCAAATGGATCACATCTTGCAAAACATTGTAGGCTCCTAGAGAGTGTCAATGTTGGATGGGTTTTTTGGATACAACCAAATCATGGTGCACCCAAATGACCAAGAAAAGACGACATTTACAACCCCATGGGGCACCTTCATGTATGCTAAAATTCCCTTTGGAGTCATGAATGCAAGGGAAAACTTCCATAGGGATATAGACATGGCATTTGTTGAGGAGAAAGATAAGTTCATTGTCATTTATTTAGATGATATAACTATGTATTCAAACTCTAATAGTGAACATTTACAGCATTTGAAGCAAGTTTTTGAAAAGTGCATAAAATTTGGGATCTCTCTCAACCCAAAGAAGTCTAATTTTGTTTTGAAGGAAGGTAAATTGTTGGGACACATAATTTCAAGGGATGGTATCAGAATTGACCCCAATAGAGTGGATGCAATACAAAAAATCAGTACTCAAAGGAGCAAAAATGAGGTACAATATTTTTTGGGTATGATAATTTTTTTAAGAAGATTTATTCCTAATCCGACTGAAATAATAAAGAATATCAAAGGTATGTTGAGGAAAGGAAATTAAATAAGATGGACAACATATGCCAATAAGTCTTTTGAGGAGGTAAAGGTATCTCTGACCAAAGCTCATGTTTTGGTTAGTCCATATTTTTCAAGGGAGTTTATTATTTTCTCCTTTGCCTCAGAGCACACTATAGCAGGAGTATTAATGCAGAAAAACAACTAGAATCAGGAGCAACCTATTGCTTTTTTCAGTAGGTCTTTGAGAGATTTGATTCTTAGGTACAATATTATGGATAAGTAGGATTATGCCCTAGTAAAGGATTTGAAAGAGTTCAAAATTTATATTTTAGACTCTCATGTTCTTGCATATGTTCCTAATAGTGTTGTAAAGGAAATTTTGACTCAACCTGATCCCGAGGGAAAGAGAGGTAAGTGGATTGAAACCCTTCTATAATATGACTTGGAGATTAAACCTACAAAGCTAATCAAAGGACATGGAATTTCTCAAATGATGACACAGTCAAAATTTGATCTACTGGGAGTAAATTTTATTGTTGATCTTTCACAAGGTGTAGAAGAAGAAGTCTCTCCTTAGGTAAGTCAAAAATTCTTGGATTCGCCTTGGTACATTGATATTATATTTGTTTTACAAAACTTACAAGATCCTCCTAAATTGTCAAAGACCAAAGAAATATTTTTGAAACAAAAGGTAGTAAAGTTGTGTGAACTTAATGGTTCCCTCTATTGGAAAGATCTTGGTGGAGTGTTATTGAAATGTATTTTAGAGGATGAAGCTCAGTAGACCATGAAGTAATTCCATAAGGGTGACTGTGGGCGTCATGATTATTGGAAAACAACGATTATTAACATCCTTAGGTCAAGGTTTTATTGGCCCACTATATTTGTTGATGTGTACAAGAAGGTTTCCAGCTGTCATGAGTGTCAGATATTTGAAGGGAAGAGAAAGTTGTTTCCTTTACCATTGAAGCCCATTTCTGTAGAATCTCCTTTTCAACAATGGGGCTTGTATTTTATAGAAGAAGTGAATCCTTCATCCTCGGCTCAACATAGATTCATTTTAACATCCACATACTATTTTACAAAATGGAGAGAACATGTACCCACTCGACAGGTAATCGATTCAATCATGATTCAATTTTTGGAAGGTAATATACTCTCAAGGTTTGGTTGTCCAAGAAGGATTATTATTGATAATGATGTTTCTTTTAATTACAAAAAATTAGTAAAATTCTACAGTGATTATGGTATCACATTTATTCACTCACAACCTATTACCCACAAGTTAATGGTTTGGGTGAGTCATATAACAAGAGCCTGATTAGGATCATCAAAAAGTTACTGCAGGAGAATAAGAAATCTTGGCACAAAAAGATGATGTTTTCACTTTGGGAAGATAGGGTAAGTACAAAGAAGTCTATTGGCACATCTCCATTCCATCTTGTTTATGGTGTAGATGTAGTTTTTTCCACCTCACTTGGCCTTCCAGTCATGAAGCTATTGTAGGAAGTAGATGTTGAACCTAATAACATTCATAGGATAGGTCAAATATTTCATGTCCATTAGATAAGAGAAGAGGTCTACAAGAATGCTCAATTATACCAAGACAAAATGAAGAAGGTTTTCGATAGGAGAACAAAGGATGATGATTTTTAGATTGATGACTTGGTGTTAAAATGGGATGCAAGAAACAAAGATAAGGGAAAACATGCTAAAATCGAAAACCTTTGGAAGGGACCATACAAGGTTGCAACATATCATGGGAGAAATGAATGTTTTTTACAGGAGCTTAATGGAGAATACATCAGTAGAGGGCATGTTAATGGAAAGTTTATCAAACATTATTTTACTTAAAGCAAACTGATCTTCCACTTCATTGTAAATATCCATTTCTTTTAAGTATTGCAGGTTTGGGTAGCATTAAAAAAAAAATTGAAGCCTGAAGAGAAGGACCTAAGTTTTTAGTGGGTGTTACCAAGTGTGCCCTTTATGCAGTTCAATTTTCAAATTTATGTTCATTTGTATAAAATCAAGTCAGTTTTTTAGTCAAGTTTAGTCAGTCAATAAAGGGCCCAATGGATTAGGCTACTAGTCTACTTTTTCTTTGGCACCTCACAGGGAGGATTCCATCCCCATTGGAGCTGGTGTTAGTGTCATATAAATAGGTTGTTAGAGTCTGGATTTAGTATATATGGTAGGGTAAATTCATGCTTTGGTTTCATAAAGACTATGAAATTTTTCTCTTAGGTGAAAGTCATGTTATGAGTCAATGGGTTTGTGATTAATAAATTGCTTAGATAGGGTCATAAAATAAAGTTTGAGTCATGAGTCATGTGGTCTTGGTGTCAAATAATATGGGTGTCATATCAACTAAGGATCATAATGAAAGATCAAGTGATCAATCAAAATTAGTTAGAGTTACTCCTATCATGGCTTAGCAAATCTCATGAGCTCAATTTCATTGGAGGCATGTGGAATCATCAAGCAAATTGGAGTGTTGCACAAGTTATTGTGCAACTTCCTAGTGCTACGCAAATCTGGTGAAGAAGTACAACAAGGAAATTATTTTTTCAAGTGGCGGTTTAAGTTGATTTTGTATTTCAAAATACCTCATTCTACCTGTAGTAAAACTCATAATCGCCATTTTTCCTTTTTTCAAATCACAAACCCCTCATGCAGTTTGATGCACACAAGTTGCAGAGGACGTTGCATACAATTTTGTGCATCACCACCTTATTTACTCTTGTGCCCTCTAACTGATGGTTTGAGCTTTTGGTTGATGTTTTAAAGGAACACCTTTCTTATCAACCCAAATGCCTAAAATTTATCCCTAAAACACAAACCATATATATAATTCTTCTTATTCATTGTGCATCTGCAATTGTTGGGTTTTACCTTGCACACATTCCTCTTATTTCTTTCCCACATGTAAGAAACATACATTAGAATCATGGTGACTCTAGAAGGAAGGGAGAGCACTACAAAAGGTGGATATATTGTTATATTTGAGCCTCAATACCGAAGGCTATTAAATGCAAATCCAACAATCATGGTTTCTTTTGAACAAGTGGGATGCATTAGATTTTGTGAAAATCTTCAAGCGTACAACATGCAGGTGGCGAAGGAGTTTTCATTGAGCTTTAATGGTATTGAAGCTAAAGTGAGAATCATGCAATTTCAAGTTTATGAAGACACCATCGATGCTACAACAAATATCCCTGCTTGTGGAGAGAAATGGTTCAAAGGTATGCAACTGGATCTAGCCTGCTATCATGAATTTTTCAAGCTTGAATTTAGAAACACAAATTTTGGAGACACCATACCTAGAGAAATTCTATTAGAGAATCATAGAATTTTTTTAAGGGTAAGTCAAAGGTTTTTCACATGTGAGGGAAGATTCACTAGGGTTTACCAATATCATATCGGGCTCTTAATGAACTTCATTGGTAGGAAACCTTTGAATATACCCTATTACCTCTTCAAAATCCTGGGAAAGATGGTTGACAGAGTGAAAGTAAGGAAATACCAAGGGGAACCCAACCTCTTCCATTTTTCATTGATAAATTTGTTGGTGTTAGAAGAACTCAGAAAGAGGATTCAAGATTGGGAAACTTTTACATCGTCATCAAAGATAGAAGTTGATTCTTTTAGCAACCAACAAATCATGAGAGATACACCATATATAGCAAAGAATATCACATTTTTCCCAGAGACTTCTATAAAAAAGAGGGAAAATTCAATTGAGGAACTTGAATTAAGACAACAAGCTAAGAAGAGAGGGAAAAATCTCCAATTTCCCCCAGAAGTGGTCAAAGCCCTAGTAAACCAATTACTAGGTCAGCAGCAAAAAGGATGCCTTTCATGCACACATCAAAAGAACCTAATGAAGCTCTGAAGGCCTTCATAGAAACAGATCTTCCTGATGACAAATACAACCTTATCATTGAGCTACAAGAACATTTGAAGAAAGCTCATTTTTCCATAGCATAGTTGCACCATGAGAACATGGAAATGAAGAAAAAATATTTGGAACATGCCTCCAAGAAAGATATCTCAGTAACAAGTGAAACATCAGTGCCTTTAACTCCAACAAGTTCCAAAAAAAAAGGTAAAGGGAAGGTAGTGGAGAAAAATTCATAGGTGAAATAAATACCTAAGCATAGTGTTCCTTTGACAATATCCTTATCCAAAAAATTGGAGTCTCAGGAAGAAACTCCAACAAAGGTCCAACTAGTAGAAGCAGAAAAGAAGAAGACTACCCATGGTGAGTATCAACATACTTTAAATATACTGAGAAGACAACTGAGAGAGGCACAAAATGTAAGAATTCAACCCATGGAGTAGGATAGGAAAGAAAGGCTCAATCTCAAAGAAAATTTAGATGATTGTGAACCTGCAATAGATAAGGCCAGATAAATGGTAAGAAGAACCCTACCACTACACAAACAATTGAAGAGAATGTACCAGTAGAATTTGGAATTGAAGAGAGAGAAAAAAACACTCAATCAAAACTTGCAGCAGTTGGAGACAGACAAGAAGGGGAATGGAAAGCTTGATTTTCTTGCAGGAGCAACAAAAATTTGAGCCCCTGGAACTAGATTCACCCAACTTTTCATTTTGTCTTTTTTTCAAATGCTCTAAATATTTGAAGATTGCACAATGTTTTTTTTTATCAAGGATGGATCATTATAGATGGTTATATCATTATTTATGCCTATACCATGTTTTGGATCTTTTTTTTTATTGTGAACTAAAAATGCAAAATTTACAGTTGTGCAGCAGACATGCTACGCAACCATGACAATTTTTTTTATGAGCTACAAAAAGAGGTTTTATTGATAGTTTGCAATCTAAATTCTAACCAATGAAATGAATATTATATATAACCTATAAATTCAGTCAACTAATCATTTCATAAAGCTGAGGTAGTATGGAATAATTTATTAAAATTTGGCACATTAGGGTTTTAAAGATTTAATAGGCAAGTTATGTTTTGAAGAGCGTGAAGAGGTTCTAGAACACTTTTTCATCGTTAGAAGGAAAAATTCACCATCATCCATCAACAAAGAGAAAAAAAAAAAAAACTGAACAAATGTGAAAGAGATCCCTTGTTGTGCAACGGTGTTGTGTTTCTCCTGTAGATTGATGTTGCGCAATAGCCTCACTGCACAATTGTGACTTAGTGCCAGAATCCCTATAAATAGACAAGGATAGTTAGTAAATATTTCCATATCATATCCAATGACATATGAAGACAAAGAGCATCACAAAGGACACCTATCATGCATTTGGTTAAAGAAATTCGAATGAAATCAATTTTGTCAAGAGAGTTCCCTAGTTTTAAGGAACCTAGTTGAAATTGTTTCTATTTCAATGTACCTTAGTTCTATTTTTGTGAAAACAGTTTAGCTCGTATCCCTTATTCCAAGGGTGAGGAATTTTGTATTTATTTCATGAAATTTAGTATGAAAAGGGTTGACAAGTGTGTAAGATAAAGACTATTGAGTACATTTTGTAAAATTTCCCTCATATTAATGAAATTTGTTGGATCAGAAGTCCCTGAAATTTGACTCCAAAGATACATATGATTGAGTTTCTTTATGCATGTGATCCTATAGTATTTGTATTATTTTTTTTAATCCATATATGTGATACATCTTCTTATTTATGTTAACGTGAATTATATGTATCAGAATGCATCTATATCTGATGATGTGTTGCATGTATTTTCAGTTGTGTTTCTACTGTAATCACATTCGGATTCATCCTTGATAGATTTCCTAAGGGGTTATTTGTTTTCTCTTTAATATTCAATATACAACGATATTTAATTGGCCTAAATAGGTTCTTTATATCTTGGCTCTGATTAGTTACCTTTCAATTCACCAAGTTTCCAGTAAATTGTCATTGATTTCTGACCTTTCAGTGAATCCATTTCCTAATGGGATTTTTATCCACCTTGCCACTAACTCTATAAATTCAATCTTTCCTTAGAGATCTAGCATTTATAAAAAATTAAAAATCAATCCTTTCAGTGATTTATTTGAAGAGAGAGAGCCCTCTTTGGTTTGAAGGGCTAGCTTCCAGCCTCAAGTTGGTTTGTGGTTACCTTTGTTATTTTCTTCCTTATCCAAAGAAATTTACAGAGTGATAACATGTGATGCAACAGAAGGGGGTGGTCCACATTATAATAATAAAAGAGGCTTTAATCTAGGGGAAAAAATGAAACTTTTGCATAGGCCCGGGTAGAGGAGGAAGAGGACCGATTATATGTTATAACTGTAATCAACTCTGACACTTGGACCATGACTGCATGAATCTATGTACAACATGCACATACTACAAAGCACTGGACCATGCGATGGAATATTGCGCCCAACTAGTTTTGAAATGGTAGGTTAGAGGAAACTAGAACCAGAATCCAAATTAGAATGTGCAGAAAATATCAGTTGAAAGACCACAATGAAGAAGGAAGAATTTCAATTGTTACACGTGGATGGGATAGAATAGGGGTTGATATGACAAATGAAGGAAAGCATATTGATCAATGGGTAAGGAATTTAGTAGGTCCTATACCAGCCTTCAATCCTCAACAAGGAAAGGAGACATATTAGAGAGTAAGAAAAGAAGTACTTAGATTGGATTGGGGACCATCAAGGTCAGTTGCACCTCATGTAGAATATCACGTCTTGCCATAGAAACCGTCTAGAAAGGTAAACATGCTAAAAACATTCTTGAAATTTTGTGTAGAGTTAATGAAGGATGAAACTTCACTGAGTAAACAATATGACATGATTTATCATTGTACATGAGGAAGGGAAACTCTTATCACACAATGGATGGTAAACCGGATACTGCGCAGAAAGAGGACCAACGGAGATTTCAAATTCAATGTGCAAATTGGGGAGTATGATGTGGATAATTTTATCTTGGACTTGAGGTATGACATGAATGTTTTACCTAAGAAGAAATGGGAGCTGATGGGAAAACCCAAGTTAGTATGGTATCCTATTTAGATAAGGCTCGTGAATAAGCACAAAATAGTATCGATTGGTCATTTGACATGAGTACCTGTTGATCCGAAATCGGATCCAGAAGCCTGATAGGGCTTGAAAAATGCTCAAAAATTAAAGTGCTCGGAATGCGACGAAACATATGCCATTGCATCCATCTCGTCTTCCTGATTCCAGTGGTATATTTACTTTGTCAAACGGGCTCCGTATGGAGAAGATATCGCGTTCTGTCCAAAAAGTCAAACAGGCAAAAAAAGGGGATGATTGTACAGTCCGTACAGTCCACGTGTCATGTTGACTGTGCAGCCGTATGGTCCATACAGCTGATGTGGAAATCCCAGAATGCGACATGTGGCAGCACCAGAAGGCGACATGTGTCAGGCAGATTTGGGCGTACGGGGGTACAGTTGGACCTATCCCGAGGTGACACGTGTCACCACTGAAAGGGTGACACGTGGCATGGGTGACATCAGCAGCTGACGTGGCAGGATGACAAGGCATTATGGTAGGGATGATGTGGCAAGGAAACATGAAAGTACGGTAGATGATGTGGCATGCACATGGGCCAATCAGTGTTTGACACGTGTCAGGTTGTGGTTGGTGGTTAAGGTGCCACGTGGCCCAGTCGTGGGCTGCCACGTAGCACCCCATGATTGGTTATTGGTTTATATGTAAAATTGGTATGGCATGGTCGGGGGTCGAACCCACGACCTCCAGGTGGGCAGTGGACTGGCGAGGCAGTACGACAGGGATGACGTGGCAAGGCGACATGACAGTACGACAGATGACGTGGCATGCACATGGGCCAATCAGCATTTGACACATGTCAGGTTGTGGTTGGTGGTTAAGGTGCCACGTGGCCCAGTCGTGGGCTGCCACGTGGCACCCCATGATTGGTTATTAGTTTATATGTAAAATTGGTATGGCATGGCCGGGGGTCGAACCCGCGACCTCCCGGTGGGTAGTGGACTGGCGAGGCTGGGCTAACCGCCCACCCCCATAGTGGACCTTGTTATTCAAACGATGAATTTTATATTTAAAATTGGTTTAAGTTTTGAGCCGTGGGGGAAAGGGCCGGGGCTTAGCCCCAGCCCTCGGCACAGAACCGTACAATGTGACCACGGCGGGAGTTTTGAATGGGCGGTTCAAAATTTAACGGACCAACGGTCCTATGAATATGCCATACGACCCGGGGCTGTTACAAAATATATGGAGTGGGGGTTATAACTATAAGCCCATAGGCCTATGATTGCGCCACAAGACCGGGAGCGAGGGCGTATGGAGGGGGGCCAGTGCATAGCGTGTGGCCACATGGCCCCCATACGACCGAGAATCAGGGGCGCGCATGTGGATGCAAGGGGCTAGCGCCCAATAAACTTTATAAAGTGGGTTTTTATAACAGAGTTTGGTTTTTTTTATTATTATTGTGCCAATTTTTAGCTGATTCTCTCCATTTTTGGGGGATATTGGGCATTTTTGGAGGCCAAATTCTTGGAGGAAGTTGGAGATGAGTAACCAACTTCAAGGTTATATAAACCAGGCCTGTTTGAGGCCATGGAAAAGCAGTTAGAGCAGATTTATGCTGAAGAAAAGCCAAGCCAAAGCCATGTTGATGCAGAGAAGCTTTTGAGAAGGAGACGTTATCGGATCAGTTCTGGGAGCTCCGGACGTCCGTTTTGCGTGTCGTTTTCTTTGCAAGGTTCTTGAGATCTGGAGGAACATGACCAGATCAGTCATATAGCCATTTGGAATTGCAGTGATGTACTTTGATCTTTTGAACAGAAATAAAGAAGCCTCCCCCACAGAGACAAAGGCCCAGAGACGTAGGCAAAGTTGTGCCAAACTCCGTTATCAATCTGCGTGTTATGGTTTGTTGTTTATTCTTTCATTTCAGATCTTCAAATGTGTATATGGTTGTTATAATTCCTCTTCTTTCCTCATTCTTTCACTAAGTTTCTCAAATGGTTAATTAACGCATGCAAAATTAAAACTCAACCATAGTCATTTAAAAGATCCTACGGATCACCTGTGAACATAGATGGGGTGTGGAACATGGAATACTTTGAGATTATTGAGATTGTGGATGAAATTCAACCATATCCAACACTAATGGGACTTGAATGGGATTTTGATAACCAGGAGATCATCAACATGAAGAGGAGGGAGATAATATTTGAAATGGGATATTTGAAAGTTATTGCAGTACCCTTGGACCCATCATAAGGAAAGAGATACATAGAGTCAGCCAGGGGAAATGACATTGACAACTTATATAACATGACTGTGAGGATGGAGGATTATGTCAACCTGACTATGGATGGTGTGCTAAGTTGGAGAAGTATCATTTCGTGTGAATCAGATTCTGAAGAAGGTCTAGAGAATTAGCAACATAGAATGCATGAAGTGTCAACTAGACGATGTGCATGTATAACTCGATCCTTGATTTGGATTGGAACAGAGCTATGTGATCCACCCAAGTATGATGAATTAATTGATACAAGGTTGTTTTTAAAGGTATTTTAGTTGCAGATACCCCGAACAAAAAAGGTTGTTAGCACTAGATGTTGTCCTAAAAGAGACTCCAACCATATGTTCAGTTGTACATAAAGAGGGAATAAGATACTAGTCACAATGCAACAGACTAACGCAGGTAAGGTTTGGCACTGAGGAACAATATATGGTGCATAAGTATATAGGAGAGAGTTATCTAGCGGTTCATGTTGAACAGTTCAAGGATTTATGGAGTTCAGTACCAGAAACAAAATGGACACATAAATTTATACACACACTAGACACAATTTCGAAGAACTGGTATTTGGAATTGCAAATGTGAAGGGAGACAACAAGATGGGAAGAGATGGTCCAGAGGTTCAAAATCACATTTAAATTTGAACATGAATATCCATCAATAGATGCAGCGCTACAAGATCATATCGGAGTGAATATATTCTTATAAGAAAGGATGATGGAGGTGATACCATTGTGTAGTGTGCACAGAGCATCGATGAATGTCCATGAGATATTGGAGTGCTACAATGTAGCTAAGGAAGAGAATGATAAATAGGATCCCATGAATGTACAAGTACCTGAGATATAAGGAGAATGGGAAATATAAGGGACAAAGCTTGAATCCGCCACATATACATGACCTATAAATATGTGAAAGATAAACATTATGATGACAAAGAATCCCAAGTTTGCACAGATATGAGATTATTGGAGTGATGAGACAGTAGAGAATATTGCAGACTTACTGTGAGAATATCAATACCTTTTCCCAATGACATTTTCAAAGATGAAGAGAATAGTCGAGGACTCGGGTGAGATGAAGATTTCAATGAAAGCTAGTGCGACAATGTCCTTAGAGGTTAAATTCAAAGTACAAGGAGAAGGTGAAGGATAAAATAGATAGGATGTTGGACGAATGAATAATAGAACATGCAGAAGAATGTGAGTAGATCAGTCCAATGGTAGTGCAAGACAAGAAGACAGAATGAATAGAGATCTTCATGTATCTAAGGAAGTTGAATGACATGTGTCTACATGACCCTTTCCCAACACCATTCACAAATGAGGTACTAGAGAATGTAGGTGGCCAATAAACTTATTCTTTCATAGACGGATTCTCAGGGTACCATCAGATACAAATTGTGCAAGAGGATCGACACATGACCACTTTTGCGACAGAGTGGTTGAGTTATTAGTATACAATAATTGGTTCTAGAATTAGACTGGTTCGTTCTATATATTTACATTGACTTTAATAGGGAGACTATCAAAGATATTGTAATAGACAATTGCAAACACCAGATATGCAGTCATAAAAAATATTTCAATCCTTAAGTAATTGCTCAACTTAAAATAAAGTTCATTTGATATCACATGTTCCTATTCAAACACAACATATCTCTAGAAGGTAAAGTATAGTGCATGTAGTGCTGAAATGGGTATGTGTGAAGTCGATTACTAACCAACTACTCACATAAAGATCCATAAAAATTCCTAGTATGGCTCTTGTAGAAAATTTATATCAATTGACGAAAGGTTGGTCGACATGTTTGCAAATGGTAGTAGAAATTATCTTAATATATTGGAAACTCCTTCTTGAGAGGATAGGAATGTGTCTACTATTTAAATTTATCCTACCCAAAACTCAACAATTAATTCCAAATAAATCACTTATTGAATTAAATAACAACTGAGTAATCGAATAAACATGCAGCAGAAACATAAAGAAGGGAACCAAATCATGCACACATGAACACCAATAGTTTTGGGTAGATACCCTGGAAAAAACATGAAGGGAAAACTAGTGGTGAGAATGATTTTATTATGGTAAAATTAGGGCTCCCATAACAGGGATAATGTCCCACTGAGAGAAATACAATTACAGATAAACCTAGAAAATCATGACCTTTTGTATGAACCAGAAATTCACTATTTTTGAGGTTTACATGAATTTCCTTCAGAAAACCCTCATATGTACACGACTGTCTCCACTGAAACCCATGTACATGTACAAAAAAACTATACATAAAATTCTATATGACATGACACTTTCCCGTGGGTTCACCCGACTAAAACCCACCTCTGCCACCTTTGTTCTCTCTTCTCTTTAACCTAATATCTAGATGGAATTCCTCCACCACCTATCCAAGATCTTGAATCACATTCCTTGATGATCCAATACTCTCTATCAAGTGTCAAGTTTAAAGTGTCTTCCTACTTCAACCTAGCCTTGATTTTATAATTGTGAGTTATAATCTATTTCTAATCTCCAAAGTGATTGACGGTTGATATTTCTTCTCACCTCACTTGAGATTTAGAAACATGCTAATTACTTTTATCAATTTCCTTAAATAAATCAATTAACTAATTACATGTTTAGACACATAGACCTGTGCTGAAATACCTATCTATTTCTACCACTATCATCAACACTCCCTCTTAGTGAGGAAGGCATTCAACACCACTCCAAGTCTGTCTTTGAAGAATACAAGTTTTCCTTTCTCCAAAGGTTTGGTCAGAATATCTCCAACATGTTCATATGTGGAAATATATTGAAACTTCATTGCTCCCTTCTGGATCCTATCTCGAATGAATTTTTATATGATCTCAATATATTGGATTCTCTGAGAGTTTTATACAACTTTGTTTATCGCATTATATCACCATAGGCTCACACTCTTGATCAAATAAACTTGTAAGCAAATTACAAATCCAAATGTCTTCACAACTATCCATGCTCATTGCCATATAATTTTCCTATACTAAACTAGGTGCTACAGAAGTTTGCTTCCTGCTGAACCAAGTAATCACTATTGATCCCAAGATGAAGCAACAAATCGAGGTGCTCTTTCTATATATTTCACCACCTTCCCAATATGATTCTGTATATCCCTATAACTCCACTATATCTCCTCCAAGATACCTCAATCCATACTCCATTGTACCTCTTAGGTACCTAAGCATATTTTTCGTTGCAATCCAATGTACCTGCCTCAAATCCACCATGAACTGACTCAAGGCATTCACAACAAAACAAATATATGGCCTAGTGTTGACCAAACACATCAAGGACCCTATCAGTTTCTTGTATATCATAGGATCCACCAACTCTGAATTTGAAGTGATCACCTTCTTCAAATTGGTAATCATAGGTGTGGCCATAGGTTTACAATCCTCCATCTTGAATCCCCTCAAGATCTCTACTACATACTTACCTTGTCTAAGGAATATCTCTCCAAATACCTTAGAGACTTATAACCCCAAGAAATAATGCACCAATCCAATGTCCTTGATCTCAAACTCACTTGATAAATCCTCTTTTCACCTTGTAATAAGATCCTCTACACATGTGAGAAATAAATCATCAATGTACAAAACCAAGATGAGTGGATATGACCCAACAAGTATGAAGTACAAGTTAGGATCCACCTCACTCTTGGTAAATCACATACTCTACAAGTATATGTCAATCTTGGAATACCATGCAATAGGTGTCTATTTGAGTACGTAAAAGGATTTATTAATCCTACACACATGAGACTCCCTCCCATGTACCTCAAATCCCTAAGGTTTCTCTATGTATAATTATTCTTCAATGATCTCATTGAGGAAAGTTTTTTTCACATCCATCTGATGTATCCTCCACCTCATAACTAAATCAATAGAAATAACAGCTCGAATAGAAGCATAACTCATGACTGGAGAAAACATCTCCTCCTAGTCCACTTTCTCTTTCTGGGAGAACCCTCTCTCCAAAAATCTCACTTTGAACTTCTCGATGCTACCATATGAAACATGCTTAATCTTTTAGAGCCATATGGAACTCACAACTGAGTTCCCCTCCGATCTTGGAACTATGTCCCAAAAATTATTCATAATATAGGTGTACTCCTCTACCATTGCATCTTGCCATACCTGTTGATCTGTTTCTTCGTCAAAACTAGAAGGTTCATCATCAATGATGCTACTAATAAGCACCATATAGTTTAGAAACTTCTTCAGAGGCCTTCACTCTCTAACCACACTGCTAGGAGCCTCACCAACATCCCTCAATGTCTATAATAGCCACTTGAGTCTCCTGACATGAATAGAAGGGGATAACTCCTCCTCCCTACCTAAATTATGAACTGTTGATTGTTTCTCATCCTTAAGATCCTACAACTCCTTGTCCTCTTTAACTGTTGATGACTCTTGAGTACTCCTAGATGCCAAGTTCTCCTTGAACTTAACATCTCTTCTCACAACTATCTTTCGTTCCATTGGAATGAATATCCTGTAATCCTTTGAGGTATTGATGTACCCCAAAAATATCTCCTTCTGTATTGAAGGCTCCATATTCATCCTCTTATTCATAGGCACATGGATGTGGATTGTACAACCAAATATCCTCAAATGACTTATCTCTAGTTTCACCCCTAAAAATTCCTCCTCCAGAGTATTTTCCCCCAATATCCCGTGAGCAATATTGTTATGCACATATATAGTTGTGTTACATGCCTCTTCCCACAAGAACATAGGAAACTCCTGGTCATGTATCATATCCCTGGTAGAACTGATGATGGGTTGATTATTTCTCTCCACAACCCCATTCTACTGAGGATTTCATGAGACTGTTAGCCACATATTGGTCCCTACCTCCTTGCATAAATCCTTGAAGTCATTGGATGTGTACTCTACCCCATTATCCAACCTAAATAACTTTATATCCTTACCTATCTGGTTCTCTACCTGAGCTCTAAAATATTGAAACCAACTGAAGTCCTCATCCTTGGTCTTCGTAAAGAAGATCTAGCTTTTCCTAGAAAATTCATCAATAAATGTCACATAGTATGACGATCCATGTAATGATTCTACTTACATTGGCCCACTCACATGTAAATGGAAAATATCCAATATCCCCTTGGATCTACTCTCATTTCTAGGAAAATAAACCTTAGCATTATTTCCAAGTGCACACTCCCTGCTACTCAATATTGAAATTTGGAATACCTATAGCAATTTCTCATAGAATAAAAAATGACCTATAATGTAGGTGTCCCAACCTCCCATGTCACAACTCACATAGTATGTCACTATCATATACCAAATCTTGATCAAGATTTCCTTGTAACCTGTATAAAATTCCTTCTCTAACCCCAATGACCACTGCGTTGTCCGAAATATATTTCTTTGGAAATATGAGTACTTTCCCTCTTTGAAAAGTCACGACAAAACCCCTGTCCTCCATAGCTGAGACTAAAAGTAAATTATCCTTTAAACTTAGTACATAAAGCACATCCTGGGAATCTAATGAACCTCCTGACTCAATATGGAATGTAACTATTCCCTCTCCCTTCATCGCATACTTGACAACATCACCAAGCTCCACATGAAAATTTGAGTCACTCTGTGTTAGAATGATAAAAAAATATCGTGGTTTTTCCATATGACGAGATGTAACACTATCCAAGAACCAACCGATACTTGGATTTGTGTTGGTATAAAGGAAAGAAACAAGTGAGTAATCATTCTCAAAATTTTCTGCAAACTCATCAAGTTGTGTCTCTACTAATGTTTTTTTCTATGTCTTTCCATTACCCTTCTTCTTCTTCTTCTTTGGACACTGAGATGCATAATTTACATTCTAATGACATGATAATCACTTTATTTTACTCAAGTCCTTCTTCCCAAGTTGTGATGATCCTTCATCATTATTACCCTTCTTGCTAGAGCTCTTTCATTTTCCCTTCCTTGTCTTAATGACAAGATCTAAGTTGTTTTCACTACCTCCTTGCTTGCTACTCTTAGACTCCTCCTGAATATCTTCCTAGATGAAATCATCCCATATTATTTGAAAGACCATATTTGAATATTCTCTACCATTTTTCAAGGGAGTTTGTTCCCATGACTTTGAAAGACCATGCAATTCCACATTCACGAGCTCTACATCCTCTGTTTTCTCCCCTATGGATGCAAGCTAATAACACATCTATGTGAACCTCATGAGATAGCTGGTAACATTATCAGATCTATACATTTACACCGATCTAAGTTTATTCCTTAATACCATCATCCTATTCATGTTTGTGCTATGGAATAACCCTACCAAGGAATCAAACAACTCTTTGGTTATCTTCTTCTTGGATAAGTGAGGAATTAGATGATCCTCCAGTGAATCCGATATGACCCTCTGTGATTTGATCTCCTTCTTGTTGTGATCTTCCAAAGATGTTGGATTTGTCGGTGGAGTAACAATTTTGTCAACTAACTCCCAAATTTCATACTCCTTAAATGCCAAAGTTACTCTTTATTTCCAAGAGAGGAAAGTAGATGCTCCATCCAATTTGTTTTCAACTCTTAATAGTGTTTCTACCATCCCTAAGACCTAATAACCTTCACTGGAAATAACCTATTGCTGAAAAAAACCCATGTACTGACCTGTATGGACTTGTACGCGACTATCACCACTATATCATGTGTATGTCCACAAATATGATCACTAAAACCCATGTATGTACACAACTTTGACCACTATGACCTACGTATACATGATTGTGCTCAAATACTCATGTGTATGTATGTGACTATGCTTTTTGTGACCCACGTACACCTTAGTAAAACAACAAAAAGTTAGTTCTACCTCAGTACAATTGTTTCCCTAAAATCCGTCCTTCTATTTCTGCCTGTTGGTTATGGAATTGGTATGGATATGATATTTGGCTTCCCCTCAGAGCATGTGATTTGATACCATTGGTCTTCTTTAGAGATCACACTCTGATACCATGTTGAAATTTCTCCTACCCAACACCTCACAGTTAATTCCAAATAAATCACATTGAATTAAAGCACAACTCAGTAATCAAATAAACATGAAGTGGAAGCATAAATAAGGAAACCAAATCATGCACACATGAAGACCAATATTTTTGGGTAGATACCCATGGAAAAACTCTAGAGGGAAAAATAATGTTGAGAATGATTTCATTATGCTAAAATCATAGCTTACATAATAGGGATAATGGCCCACTAAGAGAAGTACAACTGTAAACTTATGCAAACCCCACCCCTTCCTGGGTTTCGCGTGACCTCCTAGTCTAGGATCGTTCAAATTAGAGATCTGAATTGGATCACAGGTTCTGGTTGAATCCAAATAAACCTTTTCCATAGATCCATTTTCTTCTTCGCATAGGTTCCACAAAACCCATGGTCTATCGCTAATCCACTTTATCTTTTAAAAATGAATTCTAGGCCCTATCCCCTTTGCTACAGAAGAAATATGCATATGACCATGTGCTACAAACCAGGCACCTAACAATGCTCTCTACTTTGGAGATCTGAGCACTACGGGATCCAAGAGTTTAAACACAACTCCAATCCTATTCCTCCGGACACACAAACCTATGAACTGTCGAACAATAGAAAACAAGATCAATGACCCTTAACAAGTGCCAAGATCAAAGGCTCAAATTCTCTTTGGAATTCGAGCTTCGAGGTTATTACCCACTCCAACACACACTTTCACTGAATGAAGGATTAACGAATGATCCAGAGGCACACAGATCCAATGGTCCACAACCCTCAGCAAACCAACGACTGATATATTCTTCAGGACTTCGGCCCTTAGGGAGTTCTCAACTCAACTCAATCCAATTCCTCCAGAGTGTTGGTTCTCCAAACCTTTGGATCTACTAACATGTGTCCTCTCCCAATCGATGGTGATGATCACTCCGCCCGTCAGAGCTACGAGAGACTTGAAACCCTTAACACATGTGACCCACTTCCTTCAGACTACAAGATCTCTGAACTTCGAGATATTCTGACACGTTTCCTCTTAAATGGTTGGTCCCGATTCACTTTGGACTTCGGGACTTTGGGAATATGCACACCTTCTCGACCAAATTCCTCCAGAGTGTTGAGGCTCTAGACTGTAGGATCCATTGACATGTGTCCTCTGTTTGTCGATGGACATGATTTGTTTTGGGATTCGAAACTTCAGGAGACTCATCTCCTCTGTGCCTAATTATGGAAAACCTTCAAAATAGCAAAGTCTGAAGGATGATGAGGGTTAACCACCGTGCGACTTATCTGGATCCGACGACTGTCGATCCACTCAATTATTAGATCCCATGACTAGGATCTGTTCCGCTCCTCTGTGTGCTCCTTGTCCTTTCTAGGCTTGATCTAATGACCCAGATATCTTCCGACAGCAGATCCGACGGTTGTCATAGATCCTCCTCCTTGGCTTCGCTTCCCTTCACTTAAAATAAAGAATTTCTAAATTTCTCAAAGGCTTAGCCTTTGATGCTTCCTCTGCAAGGCTGACCCCTTGGCCTTTTCTCATGCTGTACCTCATGGGATTTCAAACCTTTTAAAATTCAAAGGGCCTCAGCCCTCGATTCCTTCAAATGGTTTATCACACCCTCCTAACATTCATGCTCTACCTCTTGAGCTCTGAAATTTGAAGCCTTTTTATCTCTGGTGCACTCCTTGCGCTTCCTCAAAAATATGAACCTTAAAGGTTCTTAACCTTTGCACACCTTGCATGGCCTCTATGCACACTTGCATTAACTCTCCTCTGAACTTGAAATTTCTCAGACTCCTAAGGGACTCGACCCTTTGTTATTTTAACTGCTTCTCATGCCCTCCTAGAACTCATGCTATGTCTTATGAGCTTCCCCAACACTTTAACAGTGTGTTGGTTTTCATACATTCCTTGCACAATTCCCCCCCCCCTGGAGTCATGAAGTTTTTAGGCTCACCTACACACACCTTGCACCTGCTCAATGCACTCCTTGCAGAGATTTCCTTCGAGTGTTCAGTAACTCTAGTGTTCTTTCACTTGCATAGTCTCCTCGCAGAACTCAAAATAGAGCTCTTGCGCCTTCTCAATGCACTCCTTACAGAACTTATTTCCTCGGAGTATTTAGCTACTTTGGTGTGTCTTCCTGGGAAAATTTTCCATTCTGATTTTTAATATTGTTGATCCAGGTGGATTTTGGTGGCCACCCACCTATTCCAACTGGCTCCTCGTGTCCATTTTTTGTTCAACACGTTCTTTTGTACTATTTGTAATTGTGGGTTCTACACTTCTAGGGATGTATAAATCCCCACACATCCTCCAGGTGGATATGGATGGCCTCTTACCTAATCCAACTAGCTTATTTTGTATGTTTTCATGTCAACACATCTTGTTGTACTTCCAGGGCCGTTTTGGGGCCCTAAACGTTGTTTTTTTGGCTCGCCACAGTCAACCTGTAGATGGAGTCAGAGTTTGATAGTGGACTGTGGAGCTCTCTGAAAGACCTTTCCAATGGGCTATCACGCACCTAAAATGGAGTTCATATGCAAAATTTACGACCCTTGGAAGTTGAGGTACCAAATTACACCAACTCACCCATAGGGCCCACATTACTTTTGGCGTTTCACTTTCTAGGGTTAGGTTTTTGGATGTCTAGGGTTTTGGAATTCATGATTAATATCAAAAATTCCTTTGGAGCCTCATTATAATCCATTCTTCTTAGACGGATGAGTGTAGAAACCACATCTCTTCTCAGAGATAGATACCAACATTCGAGCAAGTGTTTCAGTTCTGCAGTTTTATAGTTTCATCCTATTTAATTATTTAATAGAAGACATTGACCATTGGCTATTTCTGTTATTCTTCATATCTTTGTATTTATTGTATTCAGTCTATTAATCAGCTCGTTCTTCTCCTAAATTTGGATCAGTGATATCAGAGTGGTATGCTCTTCATTTATTTTTCTTCCTACATGTCCTTGACAAGATTTGGGTACAAGAAGTTGGGACTCGAACCAATCGATAAATTATAAGATCGGTTGTGTCGAGCCCAACAAAAACCCATGGGGTATGAAAATAAATATGATGGAGTAGGAGAACCATTAAAATGTTGCTCGAGGAATCCCTCACGTGACAAAGGAACGAAATGATGGACAACTTCGCGCAGATCCTTCGATGACTGGCCATAGGAGAAGCATCTTCATCAAGTGGCACTGAAACCCCCTTCAAGGTACAGGTAAATTTTGATATTCCATTATTTGAAGGATTGATAGATGCAGATGTTGTAGATAAATGGTTGAATCTGCTCGAAGGATATTTTTTGGTCCACAATTTTTCCGATAGGGAAAAGATAGCTTCTGCACTCCTCAAGGTCGTTCCCCATGTTAAAGACTTTTGGGATACTTACTTTGAGAAAAGGGTCATGGAGGAATCTACAATGTTTTTGGTGGCCCCTACACAAGATTCCTTCTGGGATGCCATTAAAGAATAATACTTCTATGTTGGAAGCTATGAGGACTAGTACACTAGATGGGCCACCCTACGTCAAGAAAGGGACCAAACAATACCATATTTCACCAATATTCTCCATACCCTACACACCAAATTGGGTATCAAAGACTCTGAGAATCATCTGGTGCTCAAATACCACGGTTGTTTTCATAGATACATTCAAACATAAATGGAGTTCCTAGACATCTCCTGATTAGGCATGGCTTATAGATACGTTGCCAATATCGAGCAGAAATTTAAGCAGAAAAGGAAAGAGTTTGGATCTGCAAACCCCTCACAGCAAAAGAAGGGCAAAGACATCCCTAACCAACATAGAAAGGGACCAGGTTGAGATGGCCACCCTTAGGACAACCAATCCAAGATGCAACACAAGAAGGGAAATGAGAAGACGAAGAAGGACACAGGAAAATGGTGCGAGTATCATAAAAGTCCTTAGCACAACACCAAAGAATGTCACTCCAAGCAATCCCTCACGACCGAGCAGAAGAATTCTGAGTCAGAGGTCGATTCTTATTCCAAGTCAAATCCTGAAGGAGGGAAGCAGATTATCAATGTTGAACCTAGTGCCACTATCGCTACCACCAAAGTTCGGCCAAGCAAACCAGAAGAACCAGAGGTAGGGGAATGCATCTTTCACTTGTAGATGTGGTTTAAGGGGGCTCTACTTCATTTCATTGTCGATAGAGGTAGTCAAAAGAACCTGATTTCAGCAGAGATCATCAAGCGGTTGGACCTGCCAACGACACCACACCTGCATCCCTACACCATCGGCTAGCTTCACCAAGGAAGAGATATTTGTGTCATCCAACAGTGTCATCTTCCCTACGACATCAAGCCTTTCAAAGATGAGGTATTGTCTGATATTTCTCCCCTTGAAGTTTTTGATGTTATTTTAGGACAACCATACTTGTGGAAGTGTCATGTTGTGTATGAGTCTAGACCCTGTAATGTTATTATTACTTTGGGTAGACAATTGTACAGGATCCCAGAGGTAACGCCGCCTACTGATATTTATTTAATCTCTACTAAGCAATGCAGTAAGGTCATTTCTTAGACCGATAAGTTCATATTCTTTGTGATATGTGTTCACAGTAATCAGAAGGTCATCGCCACATCTATGGTCTCTACATAACACCTCTCTTTGCAGCAGAAGAAAGTGGAAATGATCATAGAAGAATACAGAGACATCTTCTCATCACCTACAAGGGTACCGACACTCTGCCAAGTCAAGCATCCAATTGATCTGACCCCTGACGCACCTCTACCTAATGGACCATTCTATCGACGCTCGGTGATGTAGAATGATGAAATAAGGTGTAAGATCTAAGATCTTATTCAAAAGGGGCACATCAAACCCAACTCCTCCCCTTGTGGAAGCCTGATTGTACTGGTGTAGAAGAAGGTTGGGACTTGGAGATTCTGCATTGATTACAGAGCCTTAAACAAAATCACAGTCAGGAACCACTACTCCATCCCCAGGATTGATGACCTTCTTGACCAACTCAAGGGGGGACATTTCTTCATAAATATTGACCTGAAGTCTGTCTACCACCAGGTTCCCATCGAACCAACTGATGTATGGAAGACAACCTTAAGGTCTAAAGAAGGTCTCTACAAATGGCTAGTCATGCCCGTTGTCTTAACAAATGCACCAGCCACTTTCATGAGGTTGATGGATGATGTATTGAGACCCTTCACCACCTCCTTTGTGGTATTATATTTGGATGACATCCTCATATTCAGCAGAAAGTGGGAGGAGCACATGCATCATATTCAACAGGTTTTGAGCACTCTGTGGCAGCACAAGCTTTATGCCAACTTGGAAAAATTCTCTTTTGGCATGAACAGGGTCCAATACTTGGGATACATTGTTGATGAGCATGGGATTCATGTTGATCCAGCTAAGATCCAAGTCATCTATTACTAGCCAACCCCGACCACATTGACTGAGCTTCGGAGATTTTTGGGACAAGCCAACTTCTACCAACGGTTCGTGTTGGGATTCTCCCATATTGCATGGGCCCTCACCCAGGTGACCAAGGGCAGTGGTAGGGCCAAGTCCGTGTGGGGGAAGGAGCAACAACAAGAATTCGATGATATGAAGAATCTCTTGTGCTCAGATCCAATACTCTCCTTGCCCGATCTATAACAACCATTTGAGATTGAGACGGATGCATGTGACTATGTTGTGGGCATAGTTCTCACTCGGCACGAGCATCCGATGGCATACCATATTGAGATAGTCTATGATATTGTTCTTAAATACCCCACCTATGATGAGGAAATGTATTCCATTGTACAATCATGTCTTAAATGGAAACATTACATTCTAGGGAAAGAGACAATCATACACATTGATCACAAGCCTCTGTCGTTCATACAAACACAAGGGAAATTGTAGAACAACTGCCATCATAAGTGGTCCACCTACCTGCAACAGTTCCATATCAACATAAATTATAAGACAAGTATCTCCAATCGTATCGTTGACTACCTCAGTTAGCCTCCTATGGATTCACTCACCATTGTGCTCCATTCATGTGGACATGAAGCATCTGAGTGGCCCCAACTTTATCATCAAGATCCAGACTTTTCCACCACCTATCATCTCTTGGGTATAGGTGCAACTCTCACTGATTTTCACATTCAGGATGGAATCTTATGCCACCTGAGCCATCTTTGTGTTCCTACAAGCGAGCATGAAAATATGATTTGGGAAGCCCACTACAGTCAGGTGGCAGGAAAATTTTTCATGGAAACAATTGTGGTCATTCTTCAAAAACATTTTTATTGGCCAAAACTTCGATAGGACATCAACAAGTATATCATACCTTCCACTACCTATGCCATTTCCAATCCAACCATCAAGAAGCAAGGATTATACACCCATATTCATATTCCCAAGAAGCCTGGGGAATCCATCTCAATGGATTACATGTCTAGCTTGTCGTCCACCAAGCAAGGAAATGACTGTGTGTTTGTGGTCGTTGATTGGTTTTCGAAGATGGCCATCCTCAGAGCCTGTAAGAAGAATTCCATGGTGATAGATACTGCTATTCTCTTCTTCTAATGAGTGTGGTTCCACTTTGGGATACCACAAACCATCATCTCTGACCAAGACAATAGGTTCCTCAACACCTTTTGGTCGAGTCCCTGGTCTCTGTTGGACACCAAGCACAAAAAATCCACTACTTTCCACCCCAAATCGATGGCCAAACATAGGTCATCAATCATATGATTGTGCACATCATGTGTATGTACAATTATAAAAATCCATGTACATGGGATGAGAGTGTCCCATATGTCCAACACAGTTACAATAGGGCTCTCCATAGTTCCATCGGCCATAGCCCATTTTAGGTGGTTCTGGGATTCCAACCCTTGGGACCCATTGATGTTGCACTTCCTCTTTCCACTGCACAGGCAAACTCTTCTCTTGATTAGTCTACAATTGAAAAAGCCACCAGATTCATTGAGTGGATTCAACACATCCACCAACAGGTCTAGGATATTTTGCAAAAATCCAATGCTAAGTACAAGCAATGCCATGATCAACACAAGGTACCACACCAGTTTCAGGTTGGCAACAAAGTCCGGTTACGTTTGCAGAAGTAGCATCTCACTGGACCCCATCGAAAGCTTCACCCACTTTGTTATGGGCCTTATACTGTCACCAAGGCCATGGGTAGCAATTCTTTTGATATCAACACTCCACCCTTCTTTGGTATGTATCCAGTATTCAATGTGGACCTCCTTCGGCCATATTTTCCCTCATTATTGAACACCTTCGAGATCGCAGAACAACTGATACCAACAGAGCTCAACCATGATTTCATGGAACAAGCATCCACTGATCAGATAGTGGACACACAGGTCAAGTGAACTCAGCAGCAGTGGATCTATCTTTATCGGGTTGTCAAGTCAAGGAAACTCCTACACCAAGGCAAGTGGCTCACCCAGGGCCAAATCTAGCAGAATTTTCCTCACCTTATGGGGGAACTGAATGCAATGGAGACCATTTCTTCCTAAGGGAGGAGGATTGATCCAGGTGGATATTGGTGGCCACCCACCTATTCCATCTGGCTCCTTGTGTCCATTTTTTTTTCAACACGTTCTTTTGTATTGCTTTGTAATTGTGGTTTCTACACTTTTGGGGCTATCTGAAGCCCCATACATCCTCTAGGTGGATAGAGGTGGTCTCTCACCTAATCCAACTGGATTGTTTTCATGTTTTCATGTCAACACAAGAAAATTGTAGATGAAGTCAAATTTTGATGATGGAATGTGTATCTCCCTGAAATACCTTTCCAATGGGCTATCACATGCCTAAAACAAAGGTCGTATGCAAACGTTACGACCCTTGGAAGTTGAGGTACCAAATTACACCAACTTACCCATAGGGCACACATGACTTTTGGCGTTTCACCTTCTAGGGTTAGGTTTTTGGATGTTTAGGGTTTTGGAATTCATGAGTAATATCAAAAAGGCCTCTAGAGCCTCATTGTAATCCATTCTTCTCATAAGGATGCGTGTAACAGTCACATCTCTTCTCATAGATAGCTACCACCATTCGAGCAAGTGTTTTAGTTCTACAGTTTTACAGTTTCAGCCTATTTCATTATTTAATAGAAGATATTGTCCACTAGATATTTTTGTTATTCTTCATATCTCCATGTTTATTTTATTCAGTCTGTTAATCAACTCATTCCGCTCCTAAATCCGAATCACCTGTCCTGGTGTGCCCACCTATCACGCTCTTCTCTAAACTCGAAACTAAGTCCAAGTGCACTCCTCACACTGTATTCACAGAGTATTTCAATTACTATGGTGTGCACTCCTTGTACAAGCCTAAGAGCCCAGAACACTCAGAAAACTATATATAGATAATTTCTATCTAATTCCTGCAGAGGGAATAAAACATGAACTAACAATATTCATGGAATGCATGAGTAAAAACAAAAAGTATTCAAAGAAATTTAGAAAACTCATAAAACATACACACATAACCTCATATGTAGGAAAAACTACTCTTTGTATTAATACTCTGAATGCTAATTACACTGAGTACAAGGTTGGACTGCAACTGAGTCCTAGCTCCTTCTCCTCTCCTCTCCTAATTATCCTTTGCAACTAAATCTCTAATGAATTTTTGATACAAATATTTTTATACAAAAGAGGGGATACCCGATCCTTCCCTCCAGCTACCTACTCACATTAAATTACATTCAACAAACATCTAGTCTGAATCAGACCTAGATCTATCTACCTGTCATCTTTTAAAGGAAACTTTACATGCAGTCTGTACAATACACATGGGATTGGCTTTCTTTGAGCCTTACAGAATTTAATTTCGTTGAATTGCATTAAATTTTTTAATTAAGGTTCAAAATGAGAGGGTTGGCGCCTCTCTTCCCTTGGAATTCCTTCCCTCCAAGTGCGTTGATGCGTTGTCCGCTGACGCATTTGATGAGGTGGAGAGATGCTCCTGTATCATAAACAAACCTGGAAAAGCGTGACCTGTTGTACAAACTAGAACTACATGATTTTCGAGGTCTAAGTGACTTTCCTTCAGAAAAATGTGTACATACATGAATGTCTCCATTCAAACCTGCATACCTGTAAGGAAAATTGTATGGGAACTTTTGTACGATGCGACACTTTCTTGTGGGTTCTCCTGACTGAAACCCACCTATGCTACCTTCATTCTCTCTTCTCCTTGACCTAATCTCTGGATGGAATTCCTTCTCCACCTATCCAATATTTTGAATCACATTCCTTCATGATCCAATGCTCTTTGTCAAGTCTCAAGTGTCAAGTGTCTTCCTCCTTCACCCTATCCTTGCTTTTATAATCGTGGGTTATAATCTATTTCTAATCTCCAAATTGATTAATGGTTGAGATTACTTCTCACCTCCCTTGATATTTATAAATATGCTAATTACTTTTAGAACTTTCCTTAAATAAATCAATAAACTAATTACATAATTGATTAATAAAATAATTTTACTTTAATAATTCCTTAAATTAAAGTATATTCAAGAGTAGAAGGATTTGGACATTTTCCACACGTCTAGACACATAGATAGATGTGAAAATACATCTCCGATGCTACCACTAGAATCAACATCTACTTCTACAAGATTAATAGGTTTATTTGCAGAAGGAAGACGAAGCATTTTGTTGAACACCTTGGGAGTAAGGATGACCATATTCCTTCATTTTATTGTGACCTTAATCATTCTTGTCCTGGAATTGAACCTTCAAGAACACCAACATATGAGTTTCTTGAAGTCGAAAACCTCAAACACACAACCAACATTGACAAGCCCTATGGTCTAGAGTTTTTCATATTGATTTTATTCTACACTCTTGTTCAAGAACCACTCTTAGGAGGTAGACAAGTGAAAATTATTTTCCTCTTTATCTAGTGAATTGACAGTATCACCGCAAAAGGGTTGGGTTCTTCTTCTATTTTCCATACGATTTTTGTTTAAATCAACTTGACATAGGTGGAGGTTATGAATAACATATTACCAAGCTCCATTTGATTTAAAGCCAATTGTATGATGCCTATTTATTGGGATGTCCTTTCCACACATATGAACTATCTTTGGAAAACACGTAATCATAATTATAAGCCATTAAGTAGCTCATAGAACAACAAGGAATTTACTTTCTATTATTGTTGATCGTCGCCCTTTCTTCTTAAGTTGCACCAAATCAAATTGTCATAAAAGATTTGATTTTAGTGAAAATCACATGGCTTTCCAAAATCCTTGTTGAAAAACTATCGTATCTATAGACAACTTGAATTGTGAAACATATGCATGCTCCATATGTGGAGATACGATGGTAGAAAAATAATCGGTACAAGGTGGAAATTGGCTAAGTAAAGAGGATTTTGATGATGATTTTTTTGGAATATAGTTACATCTTTAATTATTATATGGTTTGCATTGCAGATGTCTACAAATTGAATACTAGTCATCGCTTTATTGTCCTTTTCATTTGACGGTTTCTATGAAGTTAATGTCCATGTCATATTATTTAAGTTTAGCAAGCAAGTGTGTCTATCGACCTTCTCTAAATTGTGGTTGAAGCAATATTGTTACTAGGAGGTCTACTACATAGGCTATCTGCAAAATAACATTGTTTTCTTTTTCTATTTGTTACAAGTGTGTTTTCTTAAATTCACTTTGATATATGTGAAAGTTAGGGACAATACATTACAAAGGTCCAAATTCTTTAAGGCCAAGTTCATAGGGCATATTTATAAAAATGTCATTTCAACACTTGACATAGATATGTGATATAAGAAATTATTAATAGAAGGCATTGGACAACTCATAGAAAACCACCACATTTACTTCACATAACTGCCAAATGGCCTCCATTTTTTTGTAAAACCAAGCAAATATACATGTCATAAATGACTCTATTATCATGCAAATTATGTTGCTTTTCATAATTTCTGGTGTCAAATGATTGAAAATGAAAAAAATGTGTAAGCACGGTACTGGGAAAGATTCTCGTTTATCCTAACTATCATGATTTTGCAAATGTCATATAAAATTCTTGTGGCAATGCACTATGTTTCAAAAAATTTGTTATCAAAAATCATTTTCTATGTAGTGATTATTAACGATTTGTATAGTGCCTTGCATTAGCTATATATGTGGCGCTTCGCTAGCTCTTTTGCATGTGTGCATTTCATTGGGAATATTTACACTTTCAATATCAGTTATCGATTCACACTCTTCATCATTTAACAATCTCGACAAAGTGGACGTCCATGTCATATTATTGAAATTTGGAAAGATATATTTCCTATCGACATTGTTAAAATTGTTTATGAATCAATATTGTTATTGGAGGATGTGGTACATAAGTTGTGTAGAAAAAATTGGTGGTTTATTTTTCTATCTGATATACCTTTGTTTTTTTTCAATGGACTTTGGTATATGTAAAACCCATGAATAGTAAATTAGAGAGGTTTAATTGTTTTATGCCAAAGTGCATGAGGCATATTCACTAAAATTTCCTTTCCACAGCTGAATTAGATACAAAATATGAGGAATCATAAATGGAAACCATTAACTAAGCAATAAGAAAGATAGACTGATCTGGATTTTATGAGAAGAATGAAATGAATACAAATTATTAAAATATGTTTAACACAGAATAACATAGATACAGTAAAATCGGTTTCTATTCAATAAGGAAATAAGTTGAAACTGTAAAATCTAACAGAAAACAAGATTGTTGGAATGGTGGTGGCTTATCTCTGAGAAGAGATGTGACGATTGTGCTTATTCGCAAGAATATGATTACAATGAGGGTCTAAAGGCCTTTTTACAATAAGCATGAATTTCAAAACCCTAGACATCGAAAAACCTAACCCTAGGAGATGAAGCGTCAAAATTCATGTGGGCCTCGTTGGGGTAAGCTAGTACATCAACTTCTCTGTGTTGCGATCTTCATTTTAGGCACACAATATCCCATTGAAAAAGGTCTATATGAGGACTACATATGTTTCCATCAGACTCTAACTCGACCTATAGTATGAATGTGGATAGACCTGAAAAATGTTGTTTAGGGCCTCAAAATAACCCCGGAAGTCGAGAACCCAAAACTAGGAAAAAAAATGCCAAAATGAACCAGTTGGAATAGGTGGGAGGCCACTGACATCCATATGGATCAATCCTCCCCCATTAGGAAGCAATGGTATCCATTGCGTTGATTCCCTCCATCAGATGATGAAAGTTCTGTTGAATTTGGCCTCGAGTGAGCCACTTGCCTTAGTGTAGGAGCTGCCCTGCTTTGAAAACTCGATAAATTTGGATCCTTTGATGTCAAGTTCCCTTGACCTGTGTGTCCACAATCTGATCATTGGATTCCTATTGCATGAAGTCAAGGTTGAGCTATGTTGGTGTCAACTACTCTGCTATCTCTGAGGTGTCCAATAATGGTGGGAAATATGGCCGAAGGAGAGCCATGTTGAATACTGGGTGCAAGCCAAGGAAAGGAGGAATGTTGAGCTCAAAATAATTGTCACCCACAACCCTGGTGATGGTGTACGACCCATATCGGAGTGGGGAAATCTTCCAATAGGGCCTTGTAAGACGTTCTTCCTAAAGAGTCTACTTGGACAAGAATTAGATCAAGAGGGTGGTTCAACACTGGGTTTATAGGGAGGATAAAACCTTCCACAAATACAACTAATGTTCCCTCAGGATGTTCAATCAGAGGAATAGCAGCACTCCCTATGTCAGAATAGTTCTATTCTCTAACAATTTCTTCATGGAAAGTGTCTTCCTGTGAATTAGGAGGTATGGTTTCGTAGCCTTCTAGAGTAAAACCTTACATCCTACGTGATCGAAAAAGACCTTTGTCAACCACAGTACCAATATTAAGGACAAATACAGTGAACAAACAACACTTGCTAAAAATCGAGAAAAAACAATAAGAAAAATAATGTCTTCTCACAATGAGCCTACTAGTTGGTGATGACATCCAACATCACATGAACAAAGTGAGAAGGGGATGGGATTGAGCAGGTGGATTAGTTACATTAGAAACCTGCTTAACATACTTACACCTTGGTGCAATTTCCCTCACGGTTACCCTCCGAGGAGCCTGAGTGATTTTGAACAACGTCTGACCCATGTACAACAAAGACTCCCCTTCTCTATCACCTCATGTATAGACACTAAATATTATGGCCGCTAAGGTTACCAACTCATAGTCAGCCTCTAGGTAGGTACAGTCAATAGTTGGGTTCGAACATATGGGAAATATATCAAGTCCAAAATTCTTCAAGAGAAATGAAGACAAATGGAATGGTAAACTTTTGAGGACCCTGAATGGATTCAAAATTCACGAAGCTACAAAAAAAAATGAAAATAGTTGATTCTCATGAAGAACCCCCATTATACGATCATTCCTATATGATTGGTTGAGCCTTAGAGGGGTAATATTTGTTTCTCTTCTTCACGTGACCTCGTGTGTAACCCCTATGTGAAATGGGGATCCCATATATGCTTATATGAAAATTGGATTTTACTCTCCCTATCGCAATATTATATGTGTGTTTTCAATGCGTTGGAAAATTAACCTTACAACATGTTCCAAATATCTATCCCTATTATAATGTTGGTGTAAAAGTATAAAAAGAAAAAATTCTAGATCAATTTTAATTAGCGCTTATTTTGATGGTTGTTCATTACTCAAGGGTGGATGATAGTGAAACTGATGATAAAGAAATCAAAATAATGAGATGCAATTTTATTTTCGATGAACTTCTATTTATGGGAAGCAGAAGATCTTATTTCTTTTCATCATTAACAAACACTCAAAAGAATGCAAAACCTTAATGCAATTTTGTTCCCAAACAAGAATTCACACATCTACCAAATTATCAAAAGAAAAACATTTCACTATCCAACACCTATGCATATGAAGTTCATCGAAAATAAAATTGCATCTCATTATTTTGATTTCTTTATCATCAATTTCACTATCATCCATGAGATGCAATTTTATTTTCGATGAACTTCTATTTATGGGAAGCAGAAGATCTTATTTCTTTTCGTCATTAACAAACACTCAAAAGAATGCAAAACCTTAATGCAATTTTGTTCCCAAACAAGAATTCACACATCTACCAAATTATCAAAAGAAAAACATTTCACTATCCAACAGCTATGCATATGAAGTTATGAAAAAAATATTTGTTTGATTTTAGATGCAAGAAATGATGTGCTTTTAATTCTTTGTTCTTTAACTAATAATGAAATAGTTAACCATGAGGATTGAAAATAGTATGAAGAAAAATAACATACAAACAAAAATACTTGAAATAATAAAGAAGAGATAGAAAGAAAAGAAAATATCAAAATGCTCAATCAAAGATACAAAAACACTAAGAAATCAAAAATTCATACTTTATAGTCTTCAAGCATTGAGTAAGAAATAAAAGACAAAAAAAAAAAATAGTCCATTGATCAACAATATTTCGTGTGATTTCCTCTAATCAATCAAATAACCTAAAAGAGTTGCAAAAAAGGGAAACCAAATCTGAGAGGGAAAAGTCAATTTTTTAATCAAGAAAGAAAATACAAACTCAATAAAGAATAAAATGAATGAAGGAAAACAAGTTTATATTCAAATAAGATCCAAGGCCAAACAGAATAAAATCAGAGCTAAAGAGGAAAATCTAAAGACTAGACCCAACATGCAAAACACTTGAAAATTTTTGTAGAAAAAGGAAACTAACGCTCTGGTAACCAAGGTACCAGAGTGCTATAGAGATCCCTAGAAGTCTCTGGGGGAGCGATAGTCAAGTAGTAGCTCCATGGTTTGAACTGAAGGGGAGGGATAGTTCTAAAGAAAGTTTGAAAAAGATTCAAAAATATCAATAACTTAGAAAAATTCAGTAAAGGGCTATGTAAGACAACTAGCAAATAAAAGGAAGATCAAATATTCATACCAAATCAGCAAGTAGGATCTAAGGATAGGGAAAAGTCTCGGATGAGCCAAGGGAATAACAACTGAAAATTTGATCACTAGTGGAGTCGACAATTTTTGTTATGGAAATATTCCCCTATGGACAAGTGAACTTTCCCTTGGATTACTAACCCCTATACCAAGACAGAAAGTTTCATTTAGACACTATTGTTACACATGATTTTGGTCACTCTGGTGATGTCTCAACAGTGATGTATTCAGGCTCCCAACAAGGACTTTTTGCCTGAGAAAAGTGGCTCCAATCTTCTTCCAAAAACATATTTTTAAGATGAGTTCGCAGACTACCTATGGTATAGGGTGTGAAAATCCCTCATTCTTGCAGGCCACCCACACTTAGGGTGCAAACTATTCGCAAGTTGCTTCATAGATAATGTGCGAACCTGTTTTTAAGATTGTAAAGGAGAAGAGGTCCCGAAGGTTCTAGAAGGGAATCTTCTAGAAAATGAGTTGGAATTCGCATGGTTGTCATTCTACTGACTTCTCAGATTTGGTGGGATCATCCTCATCCATTTAACCATCTCTCCTTCTCCTATATATTGAAAGGTTTCTCATGGAAAAGGTTAAGAAAGATTGGATGAAGAATTGGTGAAAGAATTGTGTGAAGAACCCTGCTTGGACAGAAGCTTGAAGACTCTATTTGTTCTATCAAGAGGTATTGGATCTTCTTCATGCAAGTGCAGAGAAAGTGTGTGTGTTGGAACCAAGGGTCACTGAAAGGAAGCTTGCAACATCAAGGCAATCAGGTTGTATCTTCTACTTTCATTTAATATGATACAGCGACATGTCCCTTTCCCATAAAATCACTCTTATTTTATTGCATAACTCCTTGATCATATGCATAGGTTGACATTGAATATACTTTGTTATCTTCACTTTGGTTGGTTTGTGTTGTCTCGGACATGATTTCACAAGAGCACCGGAGCGAAGCGGAAAAAATAGAGACCTAAGGAATCGATACAAAGGTATGTCAGTTGTTTCTTCTTATTAGTAGATTCAATGATCACAACTTAGGGAAAGAGTCATGTCTTGTCCTGTTTTGTTCTAGATCTAGGTGGATCTAGGGAGATCTGTTAGTGTCTGCACCTACTTATTTGTCCGATAATAAAATTGGTGACTCCATTGAGGATACAACACATTTTTGGTGGTTTTTCCTTGGCCATTTACTCTTAACTTACTATTTTTCATTCCCATCAATCTCTAATTCTTGAGGAGACCCTTATAAACTCCCTGGATCCAGAAGTTCCTTCAAAAATTTTGTCTTTTTCCAAAATTTTCTTGATTTCAAGCCTTCTCACACTACACCCTTCTGTAGCCTACAAAAACCACTAGAGTTCACACCCTATGGTTTAGTTCAGTTCGAACTTCTCGCATTTTGCCTGTGTCTAGCCTGCGAGAATCCTTGATTCTCGCATTGTACCCCACTACCAGCCTATGAACCCACTTGCAAATTTTTTGGATTAAGGATTTTGTGTCCTCAGATGCCCAGATTTGTTTGTGTGTCTAGGAAGAAATTTTCTAGCCAGTGATTGAATGTTTCTTGACTTCAGATCTCGTGAATGATTAGCTTTCAGAAATTGAAATCTCTTCTTGTTCATTGTTTTCTCAATTTTTACCTCTTGACCTTTTCGCAACAAGGATATAATCTTCGGTTTTGAAATTCGAGTGCTTGTTGGGTTGAGAACCTTTCATTGGTTTAAAAGTTGAGATCAATTGTTCTTTTCAATTGCTTATTGCTTGGAAAATTGTTACCCATGTGCATTTGAAGAGACTGGTCTTGTCAGTTTGTTATTTTTGTCTTCATTGAAAGATTAGTTTGGGTGTTTGTTGGGTATTTATTTTTCGTTGGTTGCTTATTTTTTCTTAGTTCCATCCATGTTGCTTGGTTTCTAATAAAAATTAAAGACATTTTATTTTTTTTAAGAAACTTTTTATTCAAAAAATTTGGCATTCAAGTATTGAAAGAGAATGAATGGGGAATTTGCATTGTTCGTGGTTGTTTGATATTACATTTCAGAGAAGATCATACATTGTAGTTCACATTGTTCCAGAAAACTCCTCTCTCCCTCCTGTAAATAGGATTCATCTAACAAGAATTTGTCTCATTCATTCCTATTTATGCATTGTTGGGTCAGAGTCTCACACAACATCGGTTTCATTTCTGTCTCCTTTTGAGTAACAACATCCTCTAATAACATTGCACAATTTTAAAATTCAACTAGTAATTATTTCTAGAGCTCTTTTACACCAACATTAGCTAGGCTAGAGATTTGGAATAGGCAGTGAGACACACTCTCCAAAGAACAAAACACACAATAGCATCTTGTGATAAGGAGTGTCAAATTCCATTTGCAACATTTTGTCCTGGGAAGCCCTTCTCACACAAGGGTCAAACCTGAGGTCGCATCGAGATTGACAGAGTTACTCACACTTCTTTGTTGATATTGGTGTATAGATTGCATGTATTACGGGGGTCACTTGAAGGTATACCCACAATGATGAGTGGAAGCCTCTCAAGCTGATTTCGGGGTAGATACCTTGCCCTTGCGTGTGGATCGGACTGTCGATTGTTCCCCCAGGAATTATTGTTGTTGGTGGTAACCTTAGTAGCCTATCTTCTTAGGGTCTTACACAAGGTGACTGTGAAGGGGCAAGTCTTCACGGTACCTGGAATCGACGTTGGAAAAACTCACTTGGGATCCTTGGAGGGTATACCCACGATTATGTGTGGGAGCTTGCACCAGGGTGTAAGTCCATTAAGCAGGTCGTCAACATAACTTTTCCACCCTAGCCCATCCCCTTCTTGTCTCGTTGTTGCGATGTTAGATTTCATCACCAACTAGTGACTTTGGAATTAGAAGGTATTGTTTGTTTGGTTTTTCTTCCTAGATTTTACTAGCGCATGTTGTTTGTTCACCCAAGTTGGCCATAGAATTTCATTCGTAAGTTTCTAACTCGATCACAATTGACCCTCCACACCATTCACGTAGAATGTAAGGCTTAACCCTAGAAAATATGGAAGGTTCTCAACCCTTTCCTACCAACTCACCGGAGAGCTCTCCTCAACAAAGTGAAGTCCAAGACATTGCCACTCCACAAGTGGAAAGAACTAACTCTCTAGAACGGTTCTGAATTACCAATTCTCGAGAGGACTTTCTACTTCATCCCAACTCTGAGAGACGTATTGTTCGAGTGAATTCTTTCGGAGATCTGGTTGTTCAGTCTTTTGTATCACCAACCGGACCTTTCATATGACCTAAGGGTCAAGATCCTTTTTGGACTGCTAGCATTTTTAGACAGGATCTCTTCGTCTCAGGAGTAGGCATCTATATCACTATCGCACCTGAGCTTCCCGAAACATCTGATCTAGACGCAGTACCTTTTACTACTGCTTATTATTTTCCTAGTACAGAAGCTTTGCCAGCTAGCCACATCTTGACTATCCCTCTACAAACGGTCCATTACACGATGGTCCCAGATACTATGAGTCCTCACACTGGGATCACAATAGCTAGCCAAGTCCCCATTGGCACACCGCTTTCACCCAGATTCACCCCGACACTTTCGCCTGGATATCGTGCATTGAATGCTTCTATTCCCACTCCTACACAAATTACATCTGGAACTCCCGGTGGTTCCACTCCTTCTGGGAACTATCTTCCCGGTTTCATTCCGACACTTCCTCCACCCCCTTTCAAAGGGCCTCTTCCATCTTCTATCGGAGGCACTGATCCTAGTGGCATCATCCCATCTTTCACACCTAATTACCAGATTCTTGTTGGTGGACAATTTCACCAAAGAGGCCAAACCCAATCCCCTTTTGCAGGACAAATCCCAATTGGGATGCAACCCCCGATTGGAGGGAAACCCCCACCGACCCCACCCTATGGACAAAACATACCTCCATCCTTGGCCCAGTATTGGAATTATCTTATGCAACATAATCCTCACTCGACTAGCGGGCAACAGCCTCAAGCTAGCTCCGTCATACCCCCTAGTACAGGCCAACCATATCCAGGCACGTCCAATCCTATTTAGGGCTCAAACACTCAACCCCACACCCTTATTCAAGGGTACAACCCTGCGAATTACTTTCCTCCACACCAACAACTGAATCTACCCAGATATTCACATTATATGCAGACTTCTTATGGTCCCACTGGTTTACCGATGGGACTCCCTCCCCAAAGCCACCAGTACCCACATGTGAATAGATAGTTACCTTTCTTAGCCACCTTGGACCTATTGGATCTATCGAGGATTTTAAATGATCTGATTTGTCACTCTCCTCAATGGCCCGCCATACCGACCAAACTACCATCCGACATCCCTAAATTCGATGGTAAACTAGGAGAGGACCCGAACAACCATGTAATGACTTGTCACCTTTGGTGCTCATCCAACTCATTGATGGATGACTCTATTCATTTACACCTTTTTTAGTGAACCCTCACAGGTTCCACCGTGAAGTGGTATATCAAATTACCATGAGGCTTCTTTACCGACTTCAACACCCTCGCTATGGCTTTCCTCACCCACTACCAGTTACCGATTCGCTACGAAACGGGAACCAAGATTTTGAGTTCTTTCAAACAAACCAAAGCCACTCATATCTATGATCACATTCATGAGTGGAAACGGAGATGACGTCTCATCAAACTCTAACTTCCCGATCAGTTGCTGGCAAAATGGTTCACAAAATCATTTAGGAATGACATCGCTCGTGACATCGCCATGGGTGGAGTTGTCACTAAAGAACAGGCAATCAGTCGTGCCCAATACTTAGACCTTGTTTACTCACAAATGGGTACTCTTTATGACTTACTCCCTTATGTGCCTCGTCCTTCCACTTCCACTACTTCAACTACTCATGTTGCTTCTCCTGTAGCTGATGGGGTGATTGGCACTTTCCATGCCCAAACTCATTATGTCCAAACCTCTAGCAACAACCCCAAACCCATTTCTTCTAATGTTCAAAATGATCTATCTCCTACCCCTCCCACTGGCAAGACTTCTGAGGTAAATTCTGTTCAATCTACCCCCACTGGAAAAAAAAAATCCAGAAAAGGAAAGGGTGAGAACAAGGAGGATAAAAATAATTCGCAAACTGAGAAAACCAAAACACCACCTGTTGACAATAGGGATAAGCACAAACCTCGATACCCTTGTCTTATCTGTGGTGATGATCACTACACTAAGGATTGTCCATGACGAGCCGAGGTTACTACGTTCCTTCAAGGGACCACGAAACCCCCCACTTTGGTCGTATTGTCACAACCCTTCCCCTCTCAACAACATGCACAATTGGTCATTCATGACCAACCTTCCCCCTCCAATACATCCTATGTCTTAATGTGTACAGGCGATTCAAAGAAGAATGACATCACACTTACCACTCGAACCAAAGATTATTCTTCCTCCAAAGAGAAGGTTGATGCAATACCTACTTCGTTGGTCCAACCATCTCCCACGACTCCACCTACCAACGGTCCTCTTCATCTCAAACGACTGAGCCTAGATACAATTCTTCGCCCTCCTATAAAGAGTGTTGTTCGAAAATCGGCTTTCAATCCTCATGCACGCGACGCCTAGAACTATAGTATTGTTGAAGATCTGGCCCAAGCACCATCCGTGATGTCAGCCCTCGAAGTCCTTCAGAGTTTTCCTATACAACGGAAAGCATTGTTGAAATTTATTGGTGGAATCGACCCTACGGATACAAATTTAATAATTTTTGACTTGCAAGATCACATTCCAAGGTTGCCCCCTCAACTCGCCTTCCAAATACAAGTTATTGTCTCCGACAAAAACATTTGTAGAATAGTTATTGACGAGGGTGCCTTGATGTGTGTCATGTTTGTTACCTATTGAAAATCCATCGGCTCTCCTCCTTTGACTAAATCCCACAACATGCTCAAAGCCTTCAATGGCTCTGGTTTTAAGCCTTACGGTGTACTCCCTTCGTTGCCTATTACGTTAGAAGGCAAAATGGTCCAAGTTGAAGTGGAGGTCTTTGACGCTCCTCTCGATTACAACCTTCTACTTGGTCGTAGCTGGATTGATTCCATGCATGCGGTTGTGTCGACTCTTTTCCATGTCATGTGTTTCCCACATCAAGGAAAAGTAGTTACCATCGACCAATTAGCCTTCTTTCACTCCGATGCACGTACCGGCAACGTACCGTTCATTGCAAAAAAAAAACCCCGTATACGAGAACATCGGTGTGGGTCTTCTTAAAGATTCCTCGTTAATGGGTACTTTCCCCATCCCACCACCCGATGTTCCACATTTGTTTTTTGCCTCGATCAACATGATATCCACCTCTATTCACGAAACCCCTGCATCTTACAACCCATGGATGGTACCCAACCCCGACGATCATCTTCATTATGGCGACAAAATGCCTTTGAGTCCGGTCGAATCCACTTATCAGGCCATTCAATCGGCAACCCCTTCTACCCCCTCTCTTGGTGATTTATCTCCAGATCCATTCCGCGTCATTTTTCCCATGAACGAGATGATTATGCCTATTATGTCCATGGAAGACACCTCTTGGTACGATGGACATCATCGTTCCATCCTCTTCCTGGAACAACACACCATCGAGGGTTACCAACGGATCTCGACCCTGTCGACCATTGTCGTCATTTCTACCGTTCTCGAGTCTACACACGATGTGTTTTACGAAGGGAACTTAAGTAATATCTCACCCACCATCCCCCTCGACATATCCATAAAACCTGGAATTGTCAAAAATGTGCATATTGGAGCTTCGTGTTCCCATGACAAAGTTGTCACCTACAAGTCTCTTTTCCAAGAATTTCATGACGTCTTCGCCTAGAGCTATGAAGAAATGTTGGGTATTGACCTCAACATTGTGATACATGAGATTAAGACATACCCAGATGCTAAACCCGTCCGGAAACGACTTCATCCGTTCCACCCACGTAAAGTGGCCGTTATCAAGCTTGAAGTTGAGAAATTTCTCAAAGTTGGCTTTATTTACCCTGTGGCTCTAATTGATTGGGTTTCCAATCTTGTCCCGATCGACAAGAAACAAGGCACAATCCGCGTGTGTGTTGGTTATAGGGACATTAACAAATCTTGTACTTAAGACAACTTTCCTACCCCCTTCGTTGACCAGATCGTCGACGATTGTGCCAGAAGTGAAATCTTCTCTCTGATGGATGGTTTCTCCGAATATAATCAAATCAATATCAGTCCCATAAACTAGCACAAGACCGCTTTTATTTGTCCTTGGGGCACTTTTGCCTATTGGAAACTTCCTTTATATTTAAAGAATGTCGGCGCAACTTTTCAACGTGCTATGTCTTATGCCTTCCATGATATCAAGCACATTGTGCAGCCATATCTAGATGACTTACCCACTCATTCCATGCGTCGTGTAGATCATCCAATACACATCCGCGCCATTTTCCTTCGATGTTGGTTTTACCATATATGCTTGAATCCCCACAAATGTGTTTTCTGTATAAAATTCGGCCGACTTCTAGGATTTATTGTTTCACGTCAAGGGATCAGGGTAGATCCTTTGAAGGTCGAGGTGATTCTTAATCTTCCTCCTCCTTCCTCACTTCGCCAGTTACAAAGTTTGCAAGGGAAGGAAAACTTTCTCCGTCGTTTCATCCCAAACTATGTTGAGCTAACTCTTGGATTTACGTGACTGCTCAAGAAAGGTTCTGAGTTCATATGGCATACCACTGCCAACAAATCTTTCTAAGCTTTGAAACTGTCTTTGACACGTACCCCATTACTCTTCCCACCTGATTACAGTCGGGATTATTTTCTTTACCTTGCAGCGTCGGACTATACCATCGCTATGGTTCTCATCCAGGAGGATGATTATCATGATGAACATGTCATTTATTACTTGAGTTAGAGTCTTACGACTACCAAAACCAAGTATTTACATGTTGAAAAAATGGCCTTGGCAGTCGTCCAAGCAGTTCAATGTTTATGGCACTATATCCTTTCTCACAAGACTACGGTAATTTCTAACTGCAACCCTATGCAGCACATTCTTACATGCCAACTGCTAGGGGGAAAATACTCCAAATGGATCGTGATACTCCAGGAGTTTGACTTAGAATTCAAATGCGCTAAGTCCAAGAAATCCTTAGTGTTTTCCGAGTTGATATGCGACCTTCCCTGCTCTGAGGTGGAAAATGTAGCAGCCGATTCATTACCCGATGAATCCCTTTTCCTGATTAGTTCTGATGATCTTTGGTATGGAGATATCATCATATATCTCCAAACCCAGAATTTTTGGCCCAATTTGTCTAGTATTGACCGTCGTCGAATACGCTACCAAGCCCGTCAGTATATTATCCTCGGTGATACTCTTTATCGTCATGGGATTGTCTCCATTTTTCGACACTACCTCACGTTTGACGAAACCGAGAAATCCCTAAATGACTACCATTATGGAGCCTATGGTGGTCATATGTCTGGGTATGCTACTGTCCAGAAGATCTTGTGAGCAGGGTATTTTTGGCCTTCTTTATTCAACGATTGTATAATTGTCATCCAAAAATTCCACGCTTGCCAAACCTACAACAATAAAATACAATCACACCATGTGGTCTCCATTGGTCCTTTTGTGAAATGGGGTATCGATTTCATGACATGTCACCCTCACTCGGTCGAGGGGAATAGATCATTATTGTAGCCATATATTATTTTACGAAATGGGCCGAGGCGATGCCAACATTTGACAATACTAGAAAGACTGCAACATTATTCATATTCAATCACATCATTGCTCGTTTTGGTGTTCCTCAGGCTATCGTTACTAATCACGGTAGCCACTTTAGAAACTTCATGATTTCCTAACTCACTGAAAAGTTGTGTCTTCGCCATGAAAACTCAACACCCTATTACCCACAAGCCAATGGCCAAGTTGAAGAAATAAACAAGGTCCTCATTACCATGCTTCGACGAATGATAGGGATTCACAAAACGAGTTGGCACACGATGTTGTTTTCAACATTGTGGGCTTATCGGACATCTATTAAGTCTGCTACCGGGTTTACACCATTCCAGTTAGTTTATGGTCTAGAAGCCATCTTGTTGATTGAATGTGAGATACCCTCCCTAAAACTAGTCGTCGAACTTCTCCCAAACATTGTTGTCGAAGAAGAACGTCTATTGTATCTCATGCAATTAGACGAAACCTGTCGTGATGCCACCCTAGTTATAGAAGCCCAGAAGAAACGCGTCAAATCCCAATATGAAAAACATGTCAAGCCACGCATTTTCTCCAAAGGTGATCTAGTTCTCCTTTATGAACAAGATCGGGATATGCTAGGAGCCAGAAAAATTTAAGCTATGTGGCGAGGTCCTTATATCGTTAGACAAGTTTTGGAGAAAGGAGCTTACGAGTTAGTGGACTACGACAGTATCCCTTTGAGTGAACCTAGAAATGGTTTGTACTTAAAGAAGTACTATTCCTAATATCATCTATGCATGAGTGCTTGTATTTTATTGTATCATACTTTTTGTGTGTTGCTGTAGTATGTTTTTTCGTTATTCAGTCTCTGCCCTCAACTGCTTATGTGACGTTGTGCTTGGTTTCTAGATGTCAGAGTCTTCGCTACCCCACATTGGCTTCGCTGATGGTGCTAGCCATAGTAATCAGATCCTTACTTCTGCTGCATGGGCAATTTATGCACCTACAAACGAACTTATCAGTCTGCGAGGTGTGTGCCTTGGTCGTGCGACCAATAATATTACAAAATATAGCGTCGTCGTCGAATTGTTGATTGATGCTATTTTACTTGGTGTCCACCACCTGGTTATATGACTCAATTCGCAGCTAGTAGTACTATAGCTAAGTAATGTCTATTCTATTCGGAGCCCTACTTTATTACAGGTATATTTGTGAATTCGCCTCTTGGAATGTTATTTTGATTATTTTGAGTATCAGCACATTCCTAGATGTCTAAATACATTGACTGATGCATTAGCTAACTATGTGTTATACAGACATTTGGGCCATTTGTAAACCAATCACACATCACATGTATCGCACAACACAAAATAAGCCGGTAGAAGCCGTATATATGTATATAACGATCAAAAAATTTTACAAAAAGTTTTTGTTCAAGGACCAAAATATCAAAATACGAAGCCCATAGCTTCTACAAAATAGCGTCATGGATGATGCTCATGATAACACACAACTGCTCAGGATACCCTACGAAGCAGTCGACTGATAGACTCTGACACGCCCACAGTATGGCGTTGGTAACATCTAGGGATCTCTCCGATAGAAATATCCGGGATGGCCGCAGTCAACCCCTTCAAGTTCTGCTCCACTGCCTCGTAGTCTTCGACATCCCATCTCTCCACTGGAGCCGCCTCTCCTCGCCGTTGAATAGGAGACATTCCTGGAGGTCGATATTGCCCCACATCTGTGTCATCAAAAAGAGATTTTTTAGTTCTTGGACAAATAAAAAAACATTTCATATGATAAAACTTAAAAAAACATTTAAAAAGAACAAAATGTGTACGTCTTACCTAAATCACCCCACTGAGCATCCTCAAGCAGGGCCAAATCCGGATCCCCTCGGAAATCCAAACCAGCGTATGTGTAGTCATCAATCATCAGCATCTGGGGCCTTAACCAGTCAAAAAATGATTCATTGTACTTAATTATAGGCCCAGCTACGTGACGAGCCATGAGGTTGCACCACCTCAGCATCCTTGGATCCTCTGGGGCCGGTAAACCCCAATCAACCTGTAATCACAGCAGTGGGACCCTCTCAAGGAAGAATGACACCAAAAGTGATCCATACCCAAACTGCTTCAAGTCACCCTTTCGGCACTTCGTCAATTGTATTTTCATACTGCAGATGATCCAAGTGGATATCGGTGGCCACCCACCTTTTCCAACTGGCTCAAAACAACTTTTTGGCAATTTTGGAAATTTACTATTTTTAGTAGGTTTTAATTTTCAGGGCCATTTTGAGGGCCTAAATGAAGGTTTTTCGAGATCGAGGTTCTCAATGATAGCCAAAGGAATCATTGATCCCCCAAAATGAATATCCTCAATGATACCTTTCCAACGAGCTATCATACGCCTAAAACAGAGATCATATGCAAAAGTTACGGCCTCGGGAAGTTGATGTACTAACTTACCCAAACGGGGCCCACATGACTTTTGGCGCTTCATCTCCTAGGGTTAGGCTTTTGGATGTCTAGGAATTTTTTCATTCTCGTTTATTGTAAAAGGTCCTTCAGAGCCTCATTGTAATCATCTTCTTGTGAATGTGAGTAGCCGTCACATCTCTTCTCAGAGATAAGTTGCCACCATTCTAACGAGTCTTTCACTCTGTATTTTTACAGTCTCTGTACATTTCTCGGATTAATAGAAATCATGTATTACTGTATATTTGTGTTTATGGTTGCATCTCTGATACATTTATGTTATATTATTGAACATATGCAATATCTCTGTGCATTTATTTATTATATCTCCACTCTTATTACATGCCGAAAATAATCCGGATCAGCAGAGAACTGCATCAGACCAGTTGAAGACCTAGGGCTCTGTACACTCTATGGCATATTGGAAGTAGCTATGCAAAGCCATGTATGGAGCCACGCTCCCAGCCATATGTGCAATAGTGAACAATATGGTCCATAGGGTCAAGTCCTAGACCCCCCAAATAGCAACCTTACCCTTGCTCCTTTCTGCCTCAGGAACACAATATTGGCGACAATACTCACTCATAGGGATCCCCCGCCTCTACCTCTGGTCAAAGTAGCATGGTATCCATGTCGTGATAACCCTGTTAGAAAATACATATCCTCGATATCTAAGTTCATTGTGTGGACTCCCACGTGAAACAATTGTTGGTCCATATCCCACATATGGACCAGGTATTCCAATAATCTGAGTTGGGCCCTCATGCCCGGAATCCTGAAGAATTTCAAGAGCCCACAGTCCTGGAGGGCAGTGACGGTACCCGAGTCATTCCTGGCAATGGCATCCTCCTCCCCATGTTCTCTTTCTCACCACTCCAACATTGTGATGGTCAAACACCTACACAAGAGCCATGAGAGAAGGGTCAGCAACTTGTTTCAAACTTTGGCATAATTTTTATTTGGAAAAAGTCAACTTTAAAATTCATTTTTCACCCCCCACAGGTGCCCTTTAACACAGTGCGAGATTCTCGCAGGTGCCCTGAAGGCCACCTGCGAGAATCCTAGATTCTCGCAGGTCCCTCAAGGCCCACCTACGAGAATGCTTGAATGCATGGTGTGGCCCTAAAATGGACCTAAAACCCTAAAAATTGCCAATAAAAACTAAAAATAAACCATGGAAAAGTTGAAAGATCAAGAGCTTACCTCGTTGGCTAAAATGGTTCGTCGAATGATCGCTTGTGCTTCCCGCAGTCAAGCAAAGAGATTTGGGGGGAAATGAGGTATATTGGACAAGTTTTTGGCAAAATCACTATGAATTGGTAAAAAGCCCTTTTTACCCCTATTTATTCACTTTTTACTATTTTTTATTGATTTTTAATATATTTTGTCTATAAAACCTAATACCCTAATAGCCTTGTGAGCATGGTTTTTCGCAGATATCGCCACTTTAAAGTCTGAATGATGGGGTGCAGGTGTTCTTTTTCTCTTTGTCGCATATATGACTACTTTTTAGGGTTTTTTAGAAAAACCTCGAGCTCAGTCTTCGTTCGTTCTTGCACTCGAAAATACATGAGAACGTAACAGAGTATACTTTTTCTCATCTTTTCATACTCGTCATGGTAACACGAAAATGACAAACATCAAGGAGTATCCTTTAAGCTCTTTTCACGCTCCATAAAAATGAAAAGATGGTCGAGCGACCTTGTTTTGTTCACGCTCATAAAAGTATTTGAACCAAACGTTCAATGGGCGATAGTTTATCACTTTTTCGGTCCTGTCGAACTATTTTACGAAAAAGGAACTGAGAGAGTTCTTTGTAAGTGTTTTTCATACTCTCAAAACATGAAAAAACCCCAAGTTTTTTATCCTTGGACTCGTTAAACAAACATCGAAAGACCTGCAATGGGACCGAACCACTCCTTCCTAGGGTTCGTTAAATATACTCTAAGGGACTCATCTGAAGGATGAGCTTACATCAACAAGCATATGTTATCCTCCTCAAGCTTGCGTAAAAATAAAGAGGTATTCGCTAGAAATGGTGGGGGGAATTTTGGGAAAGGGATGTGTTTTCGTATTCATATTAATGGAAGTAAGTGTCGCTCTTGAACATGACACCCCCTATTCGTCATTTGAATCTGGGTTGGGAAATCCATTTGTCTCTCATTCGACTTGCTACAAGGTCGTATCTTGGGTCGTCTTTGAGTCAGTGCTACCAAGTCCTTAGTCATGTCGTTCATATGTTCAAGAGAAGTTCACACGAGCCCTCTATTGAGTCGACCATCTACAATTGTCCATTCTTACTAGATCGACCTTCCCCGTGTCAGTTTCAACCTGTAATCATACTCTGTTTCACCCTCAAAATCTATTACTTATTTCATGTCATTAATGGGGGATACATCAAGGCCCTCCTGTGACGAGTCTTGTTCCATCAACTCCAAATCATCATCCGGAAACAAGACTTAGAAATTATTTAGTACCTTGGAACCTACATGCCTTAATGGTAGGTCTCTTCGCTTTCGATAGGGGTTCTCATCATTGATCCCTGATTGAGATATTTCGTCGAATGCTCGACTTCAGCTCATGTATTCGCATTCGTTTTGATTGTACTTTGGTACCTTGGGAGTCATTGACATCAATGGTGATTTTCCTCGCACTTGTTAATGGTTTCATCAATGACCGGTAATCAAGTGGTTTCTACCATGTTCGACTTCGGCACATGTAGCATGGCTAGATTCGTATTTTCAGGTGACGGGATTGAAGACCCTGGGTCTCATCTTGTTGATCCAGGCTGCGATGGAGTATGTATGCTTTTCATCGGCACATAGATCCACTTTGTATGTCATGTGGCTATGTCATCTTAATTTAAGTCTTCTCGCATAGATCCACAGTGTATTTCTGGTGGCTATGCAGCATTTTGACAGCATGGATCCATGGTGTATGATTGGTGGCCATGACCTACATTTATGATTTCATTCATTTGTGATATGAGTATGGGAATGCCTACCTCAAAACTGGTATTATATTATGCAGATGTTTGGTTGTTTGTAGGTTTTTGATTAGGTGCACTCCTAGTTTCTGACACACACACGTAGTTTACAAAGTATTTCGGCTATCATAGATTATGGCCTCATACTTTGGGGGGCATTCTATTACACATGATTTTGGTCACTCTAGTGATGTCTCAACAGTGATGTATTCAGGCTCCCAACAAGGAACTTTTTCCTGAGAAAAGTGGTTCATGTCTTCTTCCAAAAATATACTTTTAAGATGAGTTCACAGGTTGCCTATGGTATAGGGTGCGAAAATCCCTCATTCTCGTAGGCCACCAACACTTAGGGTGTGAATTGTTTACAGGTTGCTCCACAGATAGGGTGTGAACCTGTTTTTTAGCTTGGAAAGGAGAAGAGGTCTCGAAGGTTCTAGAAGGGAATCTTCTAGAAAATGAGTTGACATTCGCATGGTTGTCATTCTACTGACTTCTCAGATTTGGTGGGATCATCCTCATCCATTTAACCATCTATCCTTCTCCTATATATTGAAAGGTTTATCATGGAAAAGGTTAAGCAAGATTGGATGAAGAATTGGTGAAAGAATTGTGTGAAGAACCCTGCTTGGACAGAAGATTGAAGACTCTATTTGGTCTATCAAGAGGTATTGGATCTTCTTCATGCAAGTGTAGAGCAAGTGTGTGTGTTGGAACCAAGGGTCACTGAAAGGAAGCTTGCAAAATCAAGGCGATAAGGTTGTATCTTCTACTTTCATTTAATATGATACAGCAACATGTTCCTTTCTCATAAAATCACTCTTATTTTATTGTGTAACTCCTTGATCATATGCATAGGTTGACATTGAATATACTTTGCTATCTTCACTTTGGTTGGTTTGTGTTGTCTCAGACCTGATTTCACAAGAGCACCGGAGTGAAGTGGGAACAACAGAGACCTAAGGAAGTGATACAAAGGTATGTCACTCATTTCTTCTTATTAGTAGATTCAATGTGTTATCTCCCAAAATAGGTCGGGTTTTATGGTGGATAGCATGGCTATTGATAGTTTCCTCAATTCATTGTTGAGTCTTTTTAGCTGCAAAACTTAATTTTTGGTTTTGTCTTAAGAAAATAATTTGACCCATAAAGTCTTCTTTTCAAAATTTTCATTTTACACTTTCATCAGCTAACGTGTGTCCAAAAGTTGAGCGTGCGTTGTTGAAAGTGCATACTTTCCACAGCTATTGAGCGGTTTTCACAAAATCGTGCGCTGAAGAAAGTCAAGATTATCAACAGCTAATAGAGGTTGTACTCCCGGGTTGGCAACATCAAATCGAATCTTTGGTTCCATATCAGACATTGTTCACAAAAGACCGTTTAGAGTTTTGAATTGCAAATGGAAAGAATGATACTTAAACTTGAAGGGAACTTTTCAATCCCTTCCCAAGATCCAAATGAAGATATGAAAACACTATTGGATAGCTTAGATTCTCTAGATGTCAATTGACTATTTAAACATGAAAAACGGACTCTCCATGACCGAGAAAATTGATTTTGAAAAAATCTGCACTTTCACCAGCGCAGAAGGCAGAATTATGGCTAGTTAGCTGTGGAAAGTAGCGACTTTCAACAGCGCAGGAGCAGATTTTTCATGCAAGTGCGTTGTTGAAAGCTGTCAAGGCCAAAATAGCCAAATTTTCGCCTAGATCAAGAATTTTTGGGTTTGAATGGTTTGAATCCTTCTTCAATAAGCTGGTTATGAATTATCAAATCAAAATCTGAAGGCCATTTTTGGAGATGAAAGTCAAAAGGGCATTTTTTGACTAGA
>ML777350.1:849650-880623 GCA_009831015.1 Picea engelmannii
AACTTTCAACCAATGTTTGAAGACCAAAAGATAGAGGTTGACCTCATCTTGAGGATCTCTCCTTATCTTTTGTGAATTAGTTTTGACTTTCTATTTTTAGAATATCAGATCCATTCTTTTAGGATCTGAAACTGATTGTAAGATGCTATAAAGCCAAAGAAATTTGGAGTTCTAAGGGGTCAGTTCTGGATACAGGAATCCTTTATTGTACTCAGACTTTTTAATGCTAATACAGATCACAGGTTCCTTTCAATTTTGATTGTCAGTTTTCCATCATTCTTTCTGTACTATTATCTGTGTTGTCAAGATTTGAATGGATGTTATCCCATTGTTTAGCTCATAGCCTGATAATTAGTTTCTTGATTGTCTCTTAGACCCTACATTGTACTGGTTTAGCTACAATTTGTTCTTCACCCATTTAAAAGTTATCTGTTGATTAATCAATCTTTGAGAGCACTGGTTTATTTGTTTACCATTTTGAATGTCTGAATCACATACTTGAATTGAGTTATCCCATTGATCCATTCATTTCTTAAGTTACCAATCACCTTTGGTCTGCAACCACAAAGGGTTTCTTGGAGTGATAACACAACGATCACAACTTAGCGAAAGAGTCGTGTCCTGTCCTGTTTTTTTCTAGATCCAGGTGGATCTAGGGAGATCTGTTAGTGTCTGCACCTACCAATTTGTCCGATAACAACTACCATTCCTTTAAATTCATATTTTCCATTAGAAAACACAGAAGGAGGGGAAGTGTGATGTACCTCATTTATGACATTTTTCCTAGCCGCTCCAATCCATGAGCTCAATCTGACTCCTGGCACAAATTAGTACCTACAATGGACAACACAAGATGAACAACTATCTCTTGTTGGATTACTGAGAGGGAGGGTGAATCGGTAATAGATCGATTTAATCCTTTTTAACCATATAATGCAAGGGTTATATTAGTGTATCATTCTCATCCAATAATTGTAGAGTAAATAAACAATGAACAAATGAGAAATCAAATACATACGCAGTACACTAGTGTGTTTACATGGAAACCCAAAGTGGGAGAAAACCACAAAATGATTTTTCTTATATGTATTGAAGAATTACATTCATTGGAAGCACCAACTTCCTTTGTTTTCCAGCTACAACTAGAAGGAGGATCCAACACACTAGTTTCTCAGGCTACAACCTAAGGGAAGCTCCAACTCCCCAATTCTCTGGCTACAACCAGAAGGAGCATACAACCCCTAAGTTCTCTGGATACAACCACCTATCCTTGCCCCATCCAACCGCCCTGAAATATAAATTCCAAATGTAGAAAACTTGTCACTGTCATTGAATCAACCACTACCACTGTCAACATGTCACTGTCAACTTGTACCAATAACCTGTAACAACCTATACCAATCAACCTGCACCAAACAACTTGTACCAATAACCTGAACCAACATGTACCATGCATCAACCATGCATCAACCTTGACTCATCAAGATGTACCAACATCATCAACTATACACCTCATGTATGTTCCAACTCATCAACTACTTGTCTCAACCATGTACCCAACATGTACCTCAACCATATACCAAAGACATACACCAATATAACCATCAAAATTTATATAACAATTCATCACTCTATCCATAAACCAAATACCATAAACCCTTACATCAAACTATGTGCCACAAACTCACTATTATGTAGTCTCAAGTTAAACCAACAACTTCAACAACACATCACAACCAAAAGACCAATACCCATATGCCAAATACCAACAACAAAATACCAATTGTATCCCTCAACAAATATGATATATGTAGCAATATTGAACATCCAATTCCATCTCAAGAGATAAACCCTAGCTCACAAAACATACCTCAAACAAGATGTGCCATATCTCTCATAAATAGACCCCAACCATGTTGTTTCCGCGATTTTTTTGCCGCACTTTTTCTGCCGTGATTTGTTTGCTGCACTTTTTCTACCGTGATTTGTTTGCTGCACTTTTTCTGCCGCACTTTTTCTACTGCGATTTTTCTGCCGTGATTTTTCTGCCACACTTTTTCTGTCGTGATTTTTTTGTCGCACTTTTTTTACCGCTATTTTTCTATAACACTTTTTCTACTACACTTTTTCTGTTGCATTTTTCCTACCGCACTTTTTCTGTCGTGCTTTTCCTGCCGTGCTTTTCTCTCTCAATAATACCTGCCCAAATAACCTTTCACAAAATAGATATGCAATGATATTCAATAGTTTCAAGTGTTATTAAATGAGAGAGTCTTGCCTCTTATTTATACTTTCATGTAGCATCCCACTTTCCTTATTTTAGGGAGTTCTCCATTAACTTTATTATTTAAATAATTTCTTTTGCAAACACTTTGACTACTTTGACCTTTTGGGGCTTGTAGATGACTCATGAGGGTTCTCCAACTTCACATGGCCATAAATCTCTAACTGTGAGGAGTTATGTGACGTTCCACATGCCACCAAAAATGGCATGACATGTAGTATCCATCTAGAATAGTCTTACTTGAAAATATATCAAAACTCATATCATTATCCATCAAACAAACTTGGGTCCATTACCCAAACCTTTGTGCTACCAGAACTCAGTACTGAACTTTCTTCAAGGGTTGACATCAATGAAAACCAACCCAATTAATCAAAAATATCCCCCTTTGGCATTGATGGCAACACTCTGATGCAATACTGAATTCATGTCATGAAATACTGAAGTCATATCAGTCATGCTCTCCCTATGACCATCGCTCCCCCTGGAACCATGTCTTTGTGTTCTGCATATAATAAATCTCTCCCCCTTTGTCATCAATGGAAAAGGTATATTTTCATCCAGGTTGCTCCCCCTAACTGAACTATCCTTGGGGATACTCCCCCTGACTGAACTCTTCTTGAAACTAATCTCCCGACCTGAACTTTCCTCTTTATGGTGCTTCCTCGTGTAAATCTAAGACATATAAGATAAGCAATCAAAAGCATTCATTTTGGAGTAGAAAATACTCTAAGTCTCTGGTGAAGATACTCAAAGGCTTCCCATGGAAGTAGTTTTGTAAAGATGTCTACCACTTGTTCTTTTGTTCCCACATATTCAAATCTGATGTTCTTCTCTACAACATGTTCCCATAGAAAGTGATACTTTATTGGAATGTGCTTCATCTTGGAGTGCATCACCGAGTTCTTTGAGATACTGATGGCACTTATATTATCACAATAGATTGGAATGGGCTCATAATACTCAACCTGTATATCTGTCAAAGTTTGTTTCATCCATATAACATGTGTACAACATGTTGTTGTTGCAATATACTCTGCCTCGACTGTAGATAAGGATGGTGATGATTGTTTCTTTCTTAACCATGGTATTAAACACTCACCCAAGTATAACGCTACTCCACTAGTGCTCCATCGCTCATCAATGCAACCTTCCCAATCTGCATCTGTGTAGGAAATAAGTGATAGATCCTTTCTTTTTCGATACCATAATCCAAACTCTTATGTTCCTTTGAGATATCTGAAAATCCTCTCCACTGCTAATACATGTGATTCCTTTGGTGCTGCTTGAAATCATGCCACCTATCCAACTCCCTGCATTACATCTGGTCTAGATGTTGTCACATATAGTAAACTACCAATCATTGACTTGTATTTCCTCTGGTTTGTAGACTTTGAATCATCATCTTTGCTTAACTTGCAACTGGTTTGCATAGGAGTGGTAACTGGTTTGCAGTCTTCCATTCCAAACCTCTTTATCATTTCTCTGATATACTTAGTTTGAGAAACAAAAATTCATTGGTTGCTTTGACGTATCTGAAGACCCAAAAAGAAGGATAGTTCTCTAAGTAATGACATTTCAAATTCATTATGCATATCCTTTGCAAATTTCTGGCTTAACCTATCATCAGTACTTCCAAAAATAATATCATCAACATAAACTTCAATTAATAAAATACTATCTTGAGTTACCTTGATGTAGAGGTTGTTGTCTGCACTTCATTTTTTGAACCCTGCATGTTATAGATATTTATCTAGTCTAGAGTACCATGCTCTATGATCCTATTTTAGATCATACAAGGCCTTCTTCAATTTACACACATAATCTGCATTCTTTGACAACTGAAATCCTTCTGGTTGTTCAATGTAGAATTCTTCTTCAAGTTCCCCATTCAGAAAAGTTGATTTCATGTCCATCTGATACACTTTAATATTCTTGGAGCATGCATAATCTAGGAGCAATTGGATTGCTTCCATTCTGGAAACTAAAGAAAATGTCTCTTCAAAGTCAATCCCTTCAACCTGGAGACATTCCTTGTAGGAGAATAGAGGCAGCATAACAATACAATGAGATTCTTGAATTCATAGTGCACCCATGGCCTCTTTTTAGAAAATATTTGAGGCATTATACAACCGGTCTTTAGTGTGAACAAGAGGCCCTTTAGGGCACTCTTAGGTCTTTGACCAATCCCCCACTCGGATTCATCTCGGATTTGAGGGTCAAATCGACTTAGGAGTTGAACCAGAAGTGGGTGAAGGGCCAACAAGAACCATAAATGTGTCATTCACAAGAGTGGGTGTCTTTTATCGTACACAATCGCGCATCAGGTGCATGTGTGCTCTTTTGGCTTCTTTGGCCTGCACACGTGCGAGTGCTTCCTGTAGTGTTTTTGCACATGTCAATTTTATAACCAGTTGTATAATTTTTGTGCCCTTTGGAAATGTATTTTTGGGGCTATGGATGAACTAATAGGTTTTTGGAGATGTTGGATTCCTGTAACCATTTGGGAATGAAATTTCAGTGATAATAGATTCCCCCTTATGTGTGAGGTTAGGAGCATACGTATAGCGAAATACATCAATGTTTGTTCTACTGAGAGTACCATTGTAAGAAAGAGTGTTGATAGGAACTGCAAGAGTGATCCATCAGAAGGAGAGGGGAAATTGTGGGACCTGAACCTTTCTCTAGGTGTAGGAAAAATAAAAGTTGTATACAAACAAGGCGGGTATGCCCCATGCTCGTGTCATGTAACTCAAATATGTAAGACAGTAACTGAAGCTATATGTTGATGTAGATAATTGCAACACCCTCTGGGGTGGTTTGATAATGGAAGATGAAAATTCTGGTGGTGAACATACTCTTAAAAGAAACGATGACACATGTAAGAAGTGTCGAGGACTCGTAGGCATTGATGGCCCAGCGAATTCAGAGGTCTTTGGCTAGTATAAAACAATTGCAATAGTCGCATAGTAAGATCCACCGTAACATGAGACTGTGTTGACGTCAAATGTTATGGGGGTCAATGACAATAAAGAGCAATTGTGGTTCTCTCTGTGTCATCCGAGACTCCTCATTGTAAAGGTAGTGAGAGTCAAGATAGTGTCGCCCTTCTAGAAACTATGATGATGTTGACAGAAAGGGAGACATGACTCCAAGAAGCAAAGGGCTTCATGGAATCCACTACATGAGATCAAGAATTGATGAGGGACATGGACGAAGTCAATATGTGGTGAGACTCAATACTGCCCTTGGTTGGGGATATATTTGAAGTGTGAGTGGCAGCAACCGTGAGACTGGATCTAGCGTCAGGGGGACGACTAGATGTGGGTTAAATTGTGCCATAGGCATGACAAAGTGGACAAACTCAGATATCAGGGGTATATGGACTGTGGGATACTTGGGGTTTATGGATGATGTCAACAAGAGTAGAAGGTAATGAATGTCCCAACCAAGGGTGACAGGGGTTGTTTTGCTGGAAAAATAAGGTCGCTAAAGGCGACAACAAAAAGCGATGTAAGTGTTGGAAACAAAGGCTTTGTACAATTACCAAATGAAATAAAGAATAATTTGGGATAAGTGTGTAGATACAGAAACGGTTGCCCCACTGCAAGATGGCTTGGCCTGTGAGGGCACAAGTTGTGTGGATAACTGGTGGAGAGTGGGGGCCCCATAGGTGGGTTTTTGTATGAGGTAAATGAATGGAGTGTAATATGCAGATGGGAAAATTGATTGTGGATGAAATGGAGGGTTAATGATACTGTGGAGGTGTAGTCAAATGAGAACCATAATGGAATAAGTTGGGAGTCCTTTGGGAAAGATAGAAAAATGAGGAGAAGGAGTATGTGGTTGATTCTCGGAAATGCATAAGACTATTGGGACTCCCATCCTTAAGTGGTGAAAGCAGCATGAGTGTCGAAGTGGTAAGGGGATTGTTATCACCCTATAATTTCCCAGGCTGAGAAGGAAATCGGTAGGGGCAACCACAAAACCTCTTTGAGTCATGGATCTAGCCCTCCAAGACTCAGAGAGGGATCTCTCTGTATGATTTAACTTTGTTTGTATCAGATATTAGGCTAGTTATGAGGTGCAGAATTTGTTTTAGATTTGAGGTGTTTGGTTGAAGGATTGCTTTAGAATCCCATTGAGCTATGGGGTATGTGTTAAAACTTAAGGTCAAATAAACAACTTTTAAAAGGCTTCTTCACAGGGCGAGATAGTCAAGATACTAGATCGATTAAAATTAAATGTGATGGAAAGACAGAACAAGTGAAAGGTTCATTTAAGTAACGAAGAATTCAAGAATTTATTTAACTTAAAATCAGAAGAATAACATGCTTATTGATAAAAGGCCAGATACAGAGTACGTGAGGTAAATTATGTTCTTTAGCATCCTTTTAACAATTAGAATTAGGAAAAAAAGTGATAAAAGAGTAAGAAAACATTAACATAGCAAGAATAACATCACCAATATCCAGACGCAAGAATCTTGTGAATCAATTCCTTTGTATTACTGGTGAATCTAAAAAATATTACAGAGAATAGATTTCTTGGGTGCAAGAATCAACCCCAAAAAAAATCCCCCATTCTCTATTAAAATATATAGAAAAGACTCTCCCCAGGCTCAAGAGGTCGAATTCAACCACCTCGGCCAAAAATAGCAAGAAATCCCCAAAAATCTAGAACTATCCACCATGAAAGAAGGGTCGAATTGCTGCAAAAAAGGGGTCAACTCAAACATATGTTTCTCTTCAACGATGACACATGTGTCAAAACTGAAGGATTTTATCGTATATGAGTTTTTCCAAAGCAAAAACCTCCTTCGATTTCTCCAATTTCGTCTCCAGTTCACCAAAACAGCTCCCGCAAAATCAGGACTGAAACAGAAAAAACAAAAAACTGAAAAAATGAGGCTGAAAGATGGCTTAGATTCTCCCAACTGGTGGAACCTGTGAAAAATATGGAAGAGGTTTTTGTTCTTCAGCCTGTTCTGAACAAAAAAATCTCTCTCTTTTTTAAATTTGTTTCCATTTGTCGGGAATCCGCTTCGGAAGACGACTGGTCAAACTGGCAAAAACAAGCGGTTTTGAGTTTTTCAGGAGGGTGGTTTTGAAGGACTGAGCGGTTTACTCGAACCCCCTGAGGTGGTAAGTGGTATTGGGAGGGGGGGGAGATTTCACCCTGAGGTGACATCTGTCCCTCCCAATACCACCAACTCAGACCCCAAGGAGTTGATGGGACGTGAGGGGGGGTCTGAGTTGTACGAGGAGTGAGTGTTTAGACTTAGGATAATTTCATGTTTTGCTTCTTCTTTTTTTCGTTTGTTATATGTTTTAATATATGTATGTTTATTGTTTATTAATTCATTTATTGTTTTATTTAATGTATGTTTTTTATTAATGTTTTATTTTTTGATTTGTTTTAAATTAATTTAAATTTTAAATTATTTTATATTATATTATTTATTTTAATTTATTTTTTTAATTAATGTTTTTATTAATGATTTATTATATTTTGTTAATATTGTTTTGTTTATTTTTTAATTGTTTTTAATTAATTTTTTATTAATCAAATACTAATCGAATTGATAACTTTAAACAACTAACTATTAATTAATTAAAAATCAATTTATTATTAATAAGTCTAATCTAATTTTATTAATCTAACATTTTTTTGTTTATCTTAAGTTTGGTTTATGCAGGGATGAGTGGCGGGAAAGACATACTCAATGGGACAAAAGGACAAGGGAGTGAGTGGCGCAGAGGTGGATGAATGACACAACAAGGTGATGAAGGATTCGGCAAAATGGATGAAGGGAGAAGTGAAATCAACCGAGGTCGGAAAACCAGATGTCTTCATCACGAGACCAATGCCAAAAATATAATTGTAGAAACAAATAACCTATGATTATAGGACCCCAACAGGGCTATCACTGGGAGAGTTCATGTAGGGGAGAGTGCTACTGAGTGAAAGAACTTGAAATGCAGCGGAGGTAATAGTACTGCAGAGCTGGATGTGAGGATCCTACAGGAAAATGTCAGAGGGTGTGACTGGGAGATGCAGTGGATATTCAGAGGGAATGGTTACATGATAGTGTCGATCATATACCTAAAGGGGTTGCGTTGGTGTGTGATGACCAAGTACCTGCACACATGAAAACCAAATACCCGATGTGAACAACATCTAAAGATAAAGAGAATATAATAACTATTTGATAATTATGAGCATGTGTACCTAGGTGGGATGTGAGAAAAATTCTCCCCCAGGGCCAAGGAATGATGGTGAACCGGGGAATGTCACTGTGTAGGTGGTGGGATCTTGATCCCGTGGCTGAATATGGATCAAAAAATGGATGCTCTGAGCTCCTATAATTGAGCATGGAAGTTTGGCAAAAGGGACTATATATAGTTGTAGGGCCCACAATGCCACCTCATTTGTACCTACTGCCATAGTGAGTTGACGAGAGGTTTTTAGAGGATATTTGGAGATTACAAGAGTTCGAGCCAGCTTATCCAGGATTTGCGAGAGCTAGGTTAGTGGGGTCATCCTCCTGCATAGTAGTTAGGGTTTCTTTTTTGGGCAGGGTTGTATGGGTGGCCGTACTAGGGGATTTTGTGAGGGTGGGCCCCCAAGTGTGCGGGTGATTGAAGGATACATGCACAGAGGTGCACGGTTGTAGTGAGTACAATCACGCATGGGGGCGCGTGAGTGAGGAAAACAAGTGCACATTTGATGCGCACCTGTTTGAAGTACAACTGCACACTTGTGCGCAACTGTTTCTCCGACAGTTGCGCAACTATGTAGCGAACAAGTGTGCATGAATGCACACCTGTGGGTGTGACAGGTGCACATTGATGTGCATATGTTTCTTCGACAGTGACACATTTATGCACAACTGTGTGAAGAACAGGCATGCATATGAGGCAAAGCTGGGGGTTTTGGAAAAAACTCTTTTTTTTTTTGAAGTTTTTTGTTGATGAATAGTGATGGATGATCAAATGTTATTTGTGTGAATGCAAGTGATCAGTTCAAGATTCCAGTCCACTGAAGGGAGATGGACTGGTAGCCCCTCATGGAGGAGGTGAGAGATGAGTCGGGCATTCGAGGACCTTTGGTAGCCTGTGGGTTGTTAAAGTTCTTCGACTATCCACTGATACGAACACAGGAGTACCTATTGCAGTATCTGATTTCTATGTGGAGCACGGAGAAACATTGCTTCATTATGTGGGGGGAGCAGCTGACATTCTTTGTGATGGAGGATGTCTATTTTTTGATTGGGCTCCCTTTTTGAGGGAGGGCCCTACCTGTTGATCCCTAGTTTCCAGGAGATGTCCACTTGGCATACTTGGCGAGGAGGTATTGTTCGGGGCTGGACTTTATGTCAGGTTCAATCGTTCAGATTGGGGCGATGGATGCACTTGTGCATCATTGCATTGTAATGATGATTGTGAGGATCTATGGATCCTTAGTGACTCAGTGGATCAGTGGTGTTCAGTTGAGGATTATGCAGAGAGCATTGGGTGGAGAGTTTTTTTCCTAGGGTTGGACTTTGCACGCCAAGATGATGGGGCAGCTTAACCGGTGTTGGGTCATTGACTTTGGTGAGTTTTCCTTTGGGTCAATATTGGTGGCGCGATTCTTGGAGAGGGTGACCATGTTGCGCCCTAGAGTGGTGTTGCCAGTAGCTGATGCATGGGAGCCACGTCTGATGCGGTGGCCATCGATTTTGGTATGGCATGGAGGTGGGGAGGGTGGCCATTATTTTACAGTTGATATGGCAGTGGTTCTAGATACACAGATCATATTACAGTTACCATATGGTGGGATGGACTTTCGACGGGATCCAGATATGGTTTTACCTCCTAGAGAGGATTGGGACCATAGAGGTATGTTGTTGTATTTTATGTTTTGTGATTTTGATAGTATATCATGTGTTTTATGTATAGATGGATGTTGATGCTATCGTTTGTTTGTTTTGTGTGCATATGTGGGGATGCGAGACCGAGAGGTGGAGCTGGTTAGAGGGTCGGCTCATCAGGGACCAGTGAGACTGATGTGGGGAGAGCCGCGGGTGGGAGAGAGATGTCGAAGGGATGAGGCTGGTGCGAGGCCAGCTGATGATGCGAGAGCTAGAAAAATATGTAGATTCGATGACCCCAGTGCAGGGCCATCACATGATCCTCTGATAGAGGTTGGCGGGGTGTTAGAGGACTTTCGTCATCGGTTGGAGGTGGTGTTATAGGGAGTGTCTGAGGGCATGTGGACTTAGATCCAGGATGAGGGAGTCTTGGAGCAATGTGTGGGCCTTCCGGCAGAGTTTCAGACCCTGATCCGCAGAGCAGTTGTAGTGGGGGCAGTTATGACTGGGTGACTTTCCCCCGGACCTGGAGGATCCCTAGCTGGTGGGGCACCTCCTCTAGATAAAGGACCTGGTGGTGGTGCTCTAGAGGCACCATGAGTGCTTGATGTATATATTTTGTGTATTTATATAGGCTTCTGAGCCTATTTTGTATAGGGTAGTGTGACACCTATTTTGTACCTATAGGGATGAGGGGGCTCACCTGCCTATGAGTGATGTACATTTTGCACCATTTTTGTAAACATTGATGATACATTGATCATTATATATATATATGGGTATACATGTTTTATTATCATCATAATATTCACATGTGATGGTATTTTTGTGATTCTTTTTTATGATGTCTAATCTATATGCTGTGACATACTTTTGATGATTTGTGCTTGTGTGATGATGTCTTGATGTGATATATGCCAATCTAACACTAGGTTAGCCATGTTATCTGGTATTTGATTAAATTGTCGTGGAATATGTGTAAATGTTATTGAATCAAAATGTCTAGATAAGAGTCTAACTTGTAGGTATTTGTGGAAGAGGCAAGGATCGCGAACACGATATGCATTTTTGAGTTGCAGGACGACAAGTTGGGAATCTAATAAGATGCTAAGGTGATTGGCCTAGGCAAGGAGGCCATTGACGGTTATGTATTCTACTTGGTTGTTAGTGGTTGAGCCCAAATATATGTTATTGGAGTGGAGAAGTTCATGTGAGGGGGTATAGAGGGCCCAAGCGACCGAAGTGAGATTTTGTTTCCATCGGCTAGCTCCGTCAGTGTCACAGATGTGGTAGGATGATGGAGGAGAAATTTGTCAATAACACAAATGGTATATCAAACATAAAGCATGGAGGGAAAAAAATAAGATTAAAAACACTACAAATGTGTACAAAAAAGAAAAATCCTAGTGTAGAATGACTACGCTCAGGTGTAAAATTTATTTAAGTACAACCCGTTGACGAGTTCTTTGAGAGGGTAGCCTTTTGGAGAGGCCAGGATGTATGCGCCTTTAGTGACTAAATGGTGGACGATGTAGGGTCAATGCCATAATGACTTGAATTTTCCATGACCCGGGGTATCGTGAGCAATATCATAGGCTAGGACGAGGTCTCCTTTGTTTAATGAGTGAAGGTTGACATGGCGGTCAAAGGTGGCATTCGACCATCTTTTAGCTGCCACATTGTTCTATAATGAAGACCGACGGTCTTCATCCAACGAATCTAAGTTCAGCAAGCACTGCTCCATTGGAGCAGTGTCAGGTAATAGTTCGATGGCAGTGCATAAGGTGGGAATTTTGCACTCGATGGGGAGAGTGGCTTCAACCCCATGGATGAGATGAAATGGTGTAAAACCAGTGGTATTTTTAACCATCGTACGATAATCCCATAGTGTTGAAAACAACATATGATGTCAATTGGTCTTATGTTTGTTAATAGTGTGTTGCAACATGGTTTTGAGGAATTTGTTAACAGCCTTGACCTGTCTGTTGGAATAAGGGTAGTATGGGGAGGAAAACTCATGGGAGAAGACTAACCTTGAGGAGAGTTCGACAAAGATCTCATTCTCAAAGTGTTTACCATGATCAGAGACTAATTGTAATGGGAATCCGAAGCGGGAAATGATGTGGTTGAAGAAAAAATGTGTTGTTGTGTCAACGGTGTTGTTGAAGGTAGGGATGGCTTCGGCCCATTTGGTAAATTAATCGACTTCCACAACGATGTACTTGTGTCCATTTATAGATGGAGAGTTGCAAGTCATGAAGTCAATGTCCCATTTGCAGAAGTGGTCGGTGGTGATGATTGAATGTAGAAGAGCGGGTGGAGCTCTTGTTTTGTTTTCATAAAGCTGTAATTTGTCACATCGCTTTACAGCGTGGATGTAGTAATGAAACAATGTTAGCTAGAAGTAGCCTGCTTGAATGATTTTCTAGGCGGTGGACATCCCTGAGAGTTGGCCACCACAAGCGTCACTATGGAAATCATTCAAGACTCTATCAACTTCATCGATGGTCAAACATCGATGGAGTATGGTGTCGACCCCTCGTCGATATAAAATGTCACCAATAAGGAGATATCGAGGGGACTGATGACGAATGCACCGACGATCATCTCAGGAGATTTAAGACCCAAAATTTTGTGTTCGAAGGTAGGCGAGGAGGTCGATGTACCAGGGGTCATCCGAGGGGATGTAGAAGAGGTGTTCATCGGGAAAATCTATGTTGACGGGTGAACTAGCAGTGTCTGAGGGAAGCGTCGTGATGAGTTTGGTGAGGACAAGTGCCTTCTTTCTTTTGGGAGTTCCGAACTCTAGGTCATATTCTTGAAGGATGACGATCCATCGGGCAAATTTTCCATTAATATTTTGTTGACTAAGAAATTATTGCATGGGGTTGGAATATGCCATGACTTTGGTAGTGCGAAGCAAGATATAATGATGCAATTTTTGGACTGCGAGGACAACTGCAGGTGATTTTCTCTTCATGGTTGTATTTCAGAGGTGGTCCTAAAAGGTTTTTACTAATGTAGTAAATAACATGCTCACGGTCATCATCCCATAGTTGGACGAGAACTCTTACTACTGAGACGGTTGAGGCCGATAAGTAGAGGATGTAGTTGTGATCATAATCAAGTGGATTAATAAAAGGGGAATTGGAGAGAGCCTCTTTTAAATCATCAAAAGTGGTTTGGGCATGTTCATCCCATCGAAATGGGATATCCTGATGCAATAAGAAAAGGAAACCATGCGCGCGAGTGGCGTAATCTGGGACAAAGCGTCGTAAAAAGTTGGCTTTGCCTTGTAGGCTCTAAAGTTGGTGCAAATTCCTAGGTGGTGGAATTTATGTGATGGATTGGACCTTGAGGGTGTCTATTGTGATTTTGTGTTGGGAAACAATGAACCCAAGGAGGCATTCAACGATGACACAAAATACACACTTGAGGGGATTCAAGAGGATATGGTATTGTTGACATCGTTGAAGGACGACCCGTAAGTCACCTAGATGTTGAGTGCATTTCTTGGATCGAGTGGTGAGGTCGTCCAAGTAAGAGAGGATGATGCAAGCAAGATCATGGAAAACGTAAGTCATGGCCCGTTGGAATGTCACACCCGTATTCTTGAGTCCAAAAGGCATAAAACGATACGCAAAAGTACCCCATGGGGTGGTAAATGTTGTTTTATACTGATCCATTGGATGGATTTGGATTTGGTTGTAGCCAAAGAAACCATTCATGAAGGATAGAGCCTCGTGGTCGGCACAGTCATCGATGATTTGGTCAATGAAAGGGGTGGGGAAGTTGTCTTTGGGACAAGCATGGTTGAGATCTTGAAAGTCAATGCATACGCGAATAGTTCCATGTGTTTTGTTGACAGGGACGGGGTTGGAAACCCATGACGTGTATGTGATGGGGTAGATGAACCCTGCAGAGCGTAGTTTGTCAATTTCAGCTTTGATAGCCGCTTCTTTGGATGGGTGTAGTGGGCATTTCTTTTTTCATACAGGGGTGATATTTGGCCATGTTTCGATGTGATGTTCGACGATAGAAGGATCGAGGTTGGGCATCTCCGTATATGACCAGAAACAAATATCCCGGTATTCCTGAAAGAGAGCTTTGTAAGTTGTGAGTTCCTTAGGGGAGCATGCAGTGCCAATGGTGATTTCTTCTACGATTCCAGGTTTGATGGAAATATCAATTCTGACAGTGGGGGAATTTTGACCATGTTTCCTTCTTCAAAATCATCGGGGGCGGGGATAGGGTTGTTGAACCAGTCTATATGCCTAGATGGAATAAAATATTTGGTTTTGATTTCACATATGGAGGCTTGACTAGGAGGGTCAAAGGCTTCATGTGAGAGAAAGAGTGCTCTGTGATGGAGAAAATTCCATGGGCAATCGGGTGTAGTTAGTTCCTTTAGGATATCTTTGTCATAGTGGAAAATGTGAGAATATGGGGGATCCGAGGAAGTAACATTGGTGACTATCACTGTGTGATTTTCTTCAGGTGGTGAAGACATAGAGGGGGTATCGCAACTATGGTGCGATGGTGTTCTTGACATAAACCAAATGTCTATATACTATGGGTTAAAAACTATGGTTGGGGGTAAGATTTCCTAGGGGAAATGAACCAGAGAATTGGGAGGATTTGGGGGAAAATCCTCAGACAGTATATCCATGAACCATGGAGGGGCGGGAAGTGACTCATGTTCAGGGGAGGTGATGTGGAAAGTATCTGGAGATGGAATAGGGGGAATCACTTGCATCATGGGAAGTGAGGTGGTTGGAGGATTTCGAATAAGGGCCATTTGACGACGCCTGTATTCAATGATCGTAGGACATTGGTATGTGAAATGATCAAGTGATTCTCAAAGAGAGCAAGGACACCTCATATGTTCATTGACTGAAGTCGTGACGTAGTGGATGTCAATGATGTGGGTACTTGATGACGTGGATGGAGGGGGGAATTGCTGAAAGCTTTGGAATACTGTCATTAGAGTCTATCAAAACTGAGGTAGTGCAGGGAAATGGTGAGTGTAGTGGCCATACTCTAAACAGATGGCACATGTGAATATAGTTCGTAGCCCTTTAATACCTATATTCAGGGACGCAGTGGTAGTATTGGGTGTGCTTGGTGAAGCAATGAGTGGTGTGGATGCTCGAGGGAGTTGGATCAAGTTGTGTAACTCAGGGAGAGAGGGACATCTATTTGTGGGGTGTCCTTCTTTCTCACATAGTTCATAAGGAGGTTGAACTCGGGGAGGAAGTGGACTGGTAGGCTCCTTGTTATTTCATCTACCCCCAGCTTTAGTGGGGGTGCTAGCAAGTGGGGGTGAAGGTGGTGTGGTTGAGGTTAGTACTAGAATATGCATCAGGATTACCTCTGATTAGGGAGGGAGGGATGGTTTAGGAACCATCATGGGTGGGTGGAGATACCATACCGGAATGTCCAACACCATGTTGGGAAGGGTAAGCATTGCAACTACTTGGACATATTGTACGCCCAATGGGGGGTAGAAGAAGGGGATTTGAGTGAGGGCTTGGGGGATTATCTCCCAAACCAGGATTTGTCCTTGGGGAAGGGTGAAATTGGGGGTAAGTGGTGTCGTAGGGTTCTCAAGTAATTCTTGAGGTAGAATTTCTTCAACTGGTGGGACGTCGAGGGGTGGAGAAGACTTTGTGGGAGGAATGGTATCTCCAGTTTTAGTTCCATCGAAAGATATGACACACACTTGTGCTGAGGGGTGTATGAGTAGTGGTGCTCCATGGTATGTCCCTAGAAAGGATGGGTCCTTGAAAATTCTGGGGCCCATATTTATGAGTGGGTAGGTGTCAGAATTAGTGCGGACAAGAGGTAGGATGTTATCGATGTTAGAGGAATGGTTAGGCTCATAATGTAAAACTTGGTTGATGGTGATGATCTTCCCATTGTGGGGGAACATCATCGTTCGAAACACAGAAGAGGCCACAGCCTTCATATCTTACATGTAGCTACGCCCAAACAAGATGTTGTAATAAAGAGGGGCATTGATAACCTCAATGTTAATCAGGATGGTTTTTCCTCCAAGTTCAATGGGGACATTTTTAAAGAGCCCTTTAGGATAGGATGGTCATCCATCATAAGCTCTCAAAGTGATGGCATATGGTATTAGCTCAGGGGAGCAAATTTTCTTCCATGTTGTTTTGGACATGATGCAGGTGGATGCACCTTCATCAATGATACATCGATGAACTGTGATGTTCCGAATTTTGATTGGTATCTGGAAAGCTACCAAAGCAGGGAGATGAGGTTCCCCAAAATATAGATCAAATGTGATGAGTGTAGTATCAGCAGGGTCGACTGCCCCCAATGCATAAATCAATGATTTTTGTTGAGTGGGACATGTTTGGAGAACCTCTAATACTGACATGGCTGCAAAATATTGTTCCAAGTCATTGACCAAACTGTAATTGTGTGCCTCCCTAGCTTGAGGGTTGTTGACATTCCATCGTAATGGGATGCGAGAAATACGAATGGGTGGTTCAGTGTTAGGGTGTGGAATCGTCAAGGGTTGTCTGGTTGTGGCTGGAACTCCTTCTGAAGTGGTGGGAGTAGACTCAGGGGGTGCGTTTTATTGACAATTGTGCATTTGCAAAAGAATTTATTCTTCACTAGTGAAGAGGAGATTGTGATCTGCCGAATTCCCAGGGTTTTGATACTGTCCCATCGGTGGTGGGGCAGGATGCATCTCATGTTGGTTATTCATCACACCTTGGTGTGGAATAGGGTTTTTCAACATAGTCAGGATTGGTTTTTGCAAATAATTTTTTGGGGCCTGTTGAGGGGCAGGAGGCACTTGGGGACGTGGCGCATTCATGGAATATTTCATCCATTTGAAGTCAAATATTTGGGGGCAATGGTGTGTATAATGACCATGATCACTGCAAAGGGAACAAGGGAAGTTCTTCCATGGGTTGTTGTTGTTTTTCCTCCCTTGGTGTTTGTTGTTATTTCCCCCTTGGGGGTTCTGGTTCCCCTGATTCTGGTTTCCCCAAAAAGGTTGGTTTTGTTGGGGGTTGTTTCCCCCTGGTCATGGGTTATTATTGTTTCAGTTTTTTTCCTTTATTTTTGGTATTATTCGGCTGATGGGTTGGATTTTCCATATTCAGTTGTTCAAAATTTTGAAATTCTTGAATGGGAGAGGGATGAACAAAGTTAACCCTAGCGTGTGGTTGTCTTTGTGGAGGAGCAATGGGCTGTGGAGGACCAGGAAATGGGAAGTACAAATTATTTTGTGGTAATGACCCGTAGGGTGCATAGGAAGGTGTAGCGCTTTCAATAGTGCTCGGGGTGTAAGCTAAGGTAGACGTGGTACCCGAACTTGGTTGAATAGTCGAGCGCATCATGGGTGTTGGTGAGGGTCCACTCATGGGTGGAGGGAGGACAACAAGGTATGGCTATTGAAAAGGGGGGGAGGGTAATAAAGGGGACCTCCATACATCAATGGATATTTGGGTGTATTGTACATAGGTGGTGGTTGGATGTACAAGTTGTGGTCTGTTGTGGTACCAATCAATCCATCCGTTGAGTGAGACATCTTAGGTTTGTCCTGTTTGAATGGTACGGGTCTCGGGGCATCAGGTAGTACTGTGTATAAGTATCTTTACTGATCATAAATGAGGTCATATTGTTCGGCCTTGTTGATGGTTGCCTCTTCAGTTTGGGGGAAAGTGGAGGCCACATCTTTGGCAAGGAGAGGGACGGGTGATCTGGGAAACCAATCGAGGCATTGTTCTTTGGTGGTTTCTGCTTTGCATAAACTATGTTGTTGATGCCATTCGTGAATGTAGTCAGCGATATGTGTGGTTGAGTTTTGTTTAAACTCAAAAATTGGTTCAAGACCATTGTCATGATGAAATGGTAATTGAAAGAAGGTCAAAAATGTTTTGGCCAATGATTCAAAAGTCACATGGGGCCTTGATTTTTCATCCACATACCATTTGGTTGATGGACCTGTGAGTGTGCATTGAGATAACCTTAATTGGACAGAGTCATCCATGATGATATTTGAAGAGCACCATAAGTGAAAGGTCATGATATGGTTGGCAGGATCTTCTCCCACCTTTCCTTCAAACTTGGGAATGTTCAAAGGTATTTTGGTAGGCATTGCAGGCCATGTGGGGTCATGTAAGATAGGATAATTTGTGAGATTACTCATATCCAGTATGTTAAGGGAGGCAAAATATGGCATATGGAGTGGTGTTGGAGGATTAGTTCCAGCCATGGTGTGAGTAGGTAGTGTACCTGACCCTTGAGGGGGGTTTGGTGGGGGTGTACTTCTCCCTTGGGAGAAGTGTACCCTATGCCTCCTTGTGAAGGAGAGCTAGTGGATGGATGACCTTGGGAAGTGGACCCAAGTAAAGTGGAACCAAGAAAATTTGATCCCAAAATGGTAGCACTCACAGGGGTGTGAGATGGTTGAGTCGGTGATTTGGCGAAACTAGGAAATCTTCCTAGGATAGGAGGGAGATTTTTCAAGCATATGGAATGATGGGGAATATGTGGGTCCCCTATGATGTCTAACTAGAAAAGTGAATGGGTGCTAATTGTGATGAGAGAAATAAACGAATAAGAGACTTTTATAACTTGTGTCTTCACAATATATCTCACAATCGAATGTAATCAAAAGAGCATCATGCATAAATCAATTGAAAAGAAGCATATATCTGGGTAGGTGGATTTTTTCCACGTGGGAGAACAAAGAAAAAAAATGCTTGTGTCCTAAAAATATGTAACGTCCTTCCTCTCAAATAGAATTGGATCTTCCAATAGCACTCAACAGTGGGGTCTAAAGCCACCAGAAGAGGAACTAGTGAAGGATGAAACAATTAGTTATAATGAAGGGTAGAGGGTGCATATCCCCAAAGAGTTGGCGATACTTCCCAATAGCCACACAAAATATGATAAAGGTGCAATTGAAGCCCACAATTTCCACTTGGGTAGATATCCTAAATTTTGGCCACTAGGTACCTCGGTCAAAGTGCGACATTTAGATTTTTGGCCTTGGAAATGGGTCACGGGTTGGATCCCTTCCAAGAGGTGGGTGCCTCAATGGGAGACGCACAGAACAACCAGACCTCGTTCTTCGACCCTTCATGGGTATCTCCCTGCCTTATGGTGTTAGGAACACTTGACTTGGAGGATTTTAAAGTTCCCTATTTGTCAACTTCTAATCTTTGAAGATGTGAGAACCAGATAACGAGGAGTTATTTGGATGCTTATCCCCGAGATCCTACCTAGACTAAAAAAATTCTTTTGTCACCTCCTGTGGAGGAAAACTTAGTAAGTTTTTAGAAAAAAATTAGATGTGGTTGTTTGAGAGATTGGGGGTGTGAACCAATCTCGTTTGAATTTAAGTGGGAGTGGATAATTCCTTCAAGAAATAATGGGATGTTTCAGAATCCTTTTGGAGGAAACTTACTTCAACCTCCACGATTCGAGATGAAATTATGTGAGTGAGTAGTGACTTTGTGTGTGATCAAGTGATAAAATGTGCCAAATTTTTAATAAGTTAGGTGTCACCTTGCAGCATGTGGACTTCCTATGGTCCTTACAATTCTTGATTTCATATCTTACTAGATGTCATTGGTACAACCTTGTTGAATTTTAAAGTCCCAAGAGAACTAGCATGTAGACATTTGGGTCCTTACCAATCCCTTAAACTCCCTATTGTGATATAATCTAAGAAAGCTTCAAAGAACTATCCTAGATTGTAAGCATGTGGGCATGTATGGGCCCGTTACAATAATATTTAAACTCCCCTAGTGATGTAAAATAAGAAAGTAGCTTCAATGACTATCCTAACTTTGCAACATGTGGGCATGCATGGGCCCTTACAAATTTAAGATGTTTTGAAAAGAAACTAAGAGGGACCCTAGAGGGGCTTTGTCCTCTCCTAAAGATTTTGTTTTTTTAAGGGAGATGAAATCTTCCTTCAATCATTTTTTTGACTCTCAAGATCACTCTATGGTGCGAGAGAAGAGCATACTCAATGATTGAAGTTTGATTTCTGGTCCCAATGCAAGTGTTTATACATGTGATAGCAAATGATATTTGACTTATCTTTTACAATCAAAACAAGCCATCCATGTGGAAAATCAAATAAAAAAGAGGATAAATATGGTTCTTTTTTAACCCCCTAAGTGCCTATGTTTTGACTAACCCTTCATGCGGATAGGGAATCTAAGTGTGGTGCATTTACAAATTTCATAGAATCAATATTTAGAAGGCTAGGGGCCTTAAAAACATCACAAAAAACTCTTACAATGTTGGATTTTTGGATAGATGTGCGGGTCACAGTTTAGACAAAGGCGCATGTGGCGCTAATGCGTAGAGAAGCAAGGACCTGTTGGCGCACTGTGTGCATAATGCGCTAAGAAACACAGTGTTGTTGGTGCACAATGCTCGAAAGACATTCTTGTGGGATGGAAAACTCGCGCATGTTCTGATACGCGTCCGGGAGGAAAATTTTAAATGAAATTCTCCTCTTCCAACTCCTAATTCAGCTCTTTGCAGGTAGGGCTAGGTCGATTATGATCCCTGCAAGGCAAATGAGTCAAAAATAAGTTCTCAAACAACCCAAAATGGGAGGAAAATGATACCTTTCCCCAGTATGGTCGCCAATCTATTGTATCATTTTCGCCACTTGAATGAGAAAAAGAGGGACACTTGCAAGTCCAGTTGGATATGCTAGATAGGATAGAAGTTAGTGTATGAATCAAATGACTCAATCACATGAAATAAACAAACTAAGCTAACAAAAACTAATGAAATGAAACTAAAATGCATAAGGAAATTAGAACCAAAATCAATCAAACAATTGACCAATATTCATGACACCAATGGAGAGATTATATTAGTGGGAAAACACCAAAGAGAAAGGGGGACTTATGGATCCCCTCTTCCTCCTAGGGAGGGCTCTTGAGTCACCTATGTGAGAGATCTTCTTACAAATGGAAAACTAGAAAGTGAATGGTGAAGAAATCCAAGCTTATTCCCTTAAGAGGTGAGATGAATAGCTTAATGAGATGATGCTAGTATGCTCCAAGAAGGAAAGAGGTTCCTTGTAGGAGAATAAAGGTAGAATAACAATAAAATGGGATTCTTGAATTCATAGTGCACCCATGGCCTCTTTTTATAGAAAATATTTGAGGCATTATCCAACCAGTCTTTAGTGTGAACAAGGGTCCCTTTAGGGCACTCTTAGGTCCTTAACCAACCCCCCACTCGGATTCAGCTCATATTTGAGGGTCAAATCGACTTGGGAGTTGAAGAAAAAGTGGGTGAAGGGGTGTTGGCATAGGTCAGACCCAGGGTTCAGCTCCAAGAGTGCACCAACAAGCCCTAGCTACTGGCCTTTTCGGCAGCACCTGCGAAGTAGATGCAATCTCACCTGAAGCAGCTATGAGGGGGTTGCATGACAGAGATGTCTACAACCAGGGGAATATCAAGTGGTTCTTGTTACAACAACAACTCAACATGCATCTATTATTCAACTAGATAGATCTATCCTTCGGAGCTATAGATCTGATCTAATAAAATAATGCAGATAAAAATATAACAACAACAGAGCTCAAAGCACCAATCACACACACAACAACAGATGTATGTGGTTCACCCTCTCTCTAGGGATATGTCCACAGAACTGTGCTTATGATATATTAAGATAAATCTTACAGTTCTAATCTGTGCTCTTGGCCTGCAGATCCTCTCTCTCCTTCTCTCTTTTTCTCTTCCTCTCCCCCTTCCTACACACCCAGCTACAGGACTTGATCTTCGCACCCAGCTGAAGACCTTACACTATTAGAAGGCTCTCTCTCTCGGCACTTCTCTTACCCTTAATATAATATTCTCCTAATGACCAGTATTTAGTAACAAGGCTCAACTACAGTACCAACCCGACCTAGGTCCTTTTGACCTCTATTTATACATTATAGTCCCTTATCGAAATCCTTAGGCCGAAACCTAGGTGTCAAAACCCTAATTACCAAAATCCTAGGTGTCTAAAACCCTAGCTCAACTTGACCCACTTTTTTCAGGCTTCGCCATCTTATCTTTCCTTCTTCATCTCGCAGTTCTCCAAAGCATCCAACGCTGGCTTTTTTCACTTCCTAAGTCATCCTCGGCCCATCTTCCTTGTTGATCTGTCATCCTCAATCTCCTCATCCAACAGCTTGTTTTTCCGCACTTCACTCCATCTTTTCTGTTCTTTTGCTCACTTCAACCCAGTGACAGCCACTGTGTCTCCCGTGAAGCTTGATTTTTACCTTTTCTTCCTCGTTCTCTACTTCCTTCCATAACCAAGGGCCAACAGGCCCCCAACACTCACCTGTGACTCATCCTGAGGCACTAGAGCTTTGATCCTCTTGTTTTATTTTGACTTTTGACTGCGTAGTGCAGCCCTTTCTTTCTGCTTTATGCCTCCTTCCCATCCTTGTGAAGACTATGTTTTATGTGTCTGGTACCCAGTTTCAACTGCACCTGGTACCTGGACCCTTTTCTTCTTGATTCTACTGAGAGCTGCGAGGCAGCTAGTTGTCATAATACAACTTCATTCGACTCCCATTCACCAAACCTTCCTTCCAGTCTCCTTTCAATGTCTTCAGTTGCACAGCTCGTCCTTCTGTAACATAGGCAATCTCATATGGTCTGAGCCAATGCATTCTGAACTTCTCGGGGTGTTTGATAAACTTACATTCATATACCAGTACTAAATCACCTTGCCTAAATATCTTCTTCTTGATGTGTCTATCATGGTAGGCCTTTTCTCGTTCCTTCTAAATTTGTTGATGGAAGCCTACAATGAATTTGTCTTCCTCTAGTTCGACCAACTATGATAGACTTTCATGAACAGTGCCAGTATCATCCATGTCTGTAAATGCAGCAATTCTTAAGCTTGGTACCAAGTACTCCATTGGGACAATAGCTTCACAACCATAAACCAACTTGAAAGGGGTATGCATTGTTAATTTCTTGCAAGTGGTTCTATAAGCCCAAAGTACTGCTGGTACTCTTAAATCCCAGTCATCCGTGTTCACATTGCAAATATTTGTCAATGTTGTCTCCAAGATCTTGTTGAATGCTTCAACCGTTCTATTTGCTTGTGGATGGTAAGGTGTACTCTTCTGATGGTGGACTGCAAACTCTTAAGTCAGGGCTTCGACTGTATTATTGATGAAATGTGTACCTTGATCACTCATAAGGACCTTAGGGTATCCAAACCTGGTAATTATGTAATCAAATATAAAACGCGCAGCTGTAGCTGCACTACAGTCATTGACTGCTCTTGCTTCGACCCATCTAGTCAGGTATTTTGTTGCATTGATAATATACCTTGTTCCTGTGCGCTTTCCTAGTGGGTTTATAGGTCCCACGAAGTCAATGGCCCATTTTTCAAATGCCTGCAGGGTCATCTATGGTGCTAATGGAATCTCATCTCTTCGGGATGGTTTTCCAACTCGCTGGCATACATCCCATGCTGTGGTATATTCTTTAGCATCTCTGTGTAACGTAGGCCACCAAAGGCCAGCTCGCAAAACCTTCTGCGCAGTTGCTTTTCCTGCGTAATGTCCTCCTACAATGCCTTCATGAGCTTCTTCGAGGATCATAGGGAACTCTGCCTTCATCACATATCTTCTTAGTATCTCGTCAAGTCCCATTTTATATAGTTGACCAGCTATCAGTGAAAAATATGCAGCGTGCACAACTAGATGTTTCTTCTAAGGAATCGTGTACTCGCTGGGAGCCATTCCTGTTGACAGGAACTGGACTATGTTTGTGAAGTGGTCATCAATATTTATAATTGTGAACAGTTGTGCATACAGTAGTGTATCCTCCAAACTAGTAGGTTCTTCTCCATGTTCCAACCTCAACAGGTGGTCTGGGAGTTTGTTCATTTTTCCTGGCTTAACTATGATCTCAAAATCATACTCCTGAAATAGCAGAAGCCATCTGCAGATTTGCCCCCCCAACACTGGCTTGTTGACTAGGTACTTCAGCGTGGAGTGATCAATAATCATTTTAAAGTGTCCCCCCAACAAGTAGTGGCGGAATTTCTGCAATGCATACACCATGGCTAGTCCCTCTCTCTCTGTAGTAGTGTAATTATTTTAGCTGTGGATAGCTTTCTACTAGAAAATGCTAATGGACGATCAATGTCCCCTTCTCCCGGTTGTGCCAGTACTACTCCTAATGCAATGGAGGATGCATCAACATGCACATGAAATTCCTTGCTCCAATCCGGAAAGACTAGAATAGACGCAGTTACCATCTTTTGTTTTAGTGTGTCGAAGATCTATTGGAATTCTTCTGTCTAACCGAACTGATAGTCTTTATTTAATAACTTCTCCATTGGTGCAGTAATCTAAGCATATACTATGATAAATTTATTGTAATAGTCAGTATGTCCTAGCGCAGTGCGCAATTATTTGACTGAAGTAGGTGGTGGCAAATCAACTATAATTGCAATCTTGTATGGATCCACCCACAATCCTTGCTTGCATACAATATGTCCTAATAATACTCCAAATGGTGAGAAGAAGATGCACTTCTTCAAATTTAAAGCAATTTGACACTGCCTACATTTATCCAGCATTAGCCTTAGACATTCAATATGATTTTTCAACAAACTAAAAACAGTCCAATCATCAAAGTATGCTTCTAAAAACTTATGGAAAAAAAATTTGAACGCTTCAACCACCACCCTGGAAAATATGGTTGGGGAATTCTTCAATCAAAATGACATTACTTTATATTGGTAGGATCCCCACTCTATGGAAAACGTAGTCTTATGATGGTCCTCCTTGGCGATGTGGATCTGATGGTATCCTGAAAACCCATATGTAAAAGAATATACTTCTTAGCCTCCCACGTTATCCAGTACTTCGTCTGTGAATGGTGTAGGGAAAGGATCATGTAGACAAGAATCATTCATCTTCCTGAGATCTACGCAAATCCTAATCTCACCTGTCTTTTTATCTTGCACTACCATGGGGCTAATCCACTCTAACTCTTCGACAGGTTCAATAATCCTTGCTTCCAACATTCTGTCGAGCTCAATATTCACTTTTTCCTTATATTTTGGGTCCAATCTGTAGGGTCTTTGCTTGACTGGCTTCACATCTGGTTTCAAAGGTATTCTCATCTCTTCCATAGGTCCTTTGATTCCCTTCATATCAATGAACTTGGTCGGGAACAAGTCCTGATACTCGTGCAATAATTTTGTGATTTTGTCAGTGGTAGCAACGTCCCAATAATCTATGATATTGGCAAGATTTGGTGTCTCCTTTGTCCTGATATTGAATTTCTTTATCTTTATCGGTTGTCCAATGAATGGCAGTTCAACTCCTATTCCTTCCACATCTCTCTGACCTTCTGTTTCTGCGATATTCACCTTCCTTGGATCATCGTCTCCGGCGGCATTAATGTTGTAGCAGATCTGGAGTTTCTGGAGGGGCGCAGTCCATTCATCCTCTTCTTGCTCCAAAGGGAGGCCAGATGCCTCCTTAAATACTTTCTGTCTCACCATCTGTAGTGCTTGATCTACTAAAGGAAATTCACTTTCAAATAAAAAGGTGGTTATAAAATTCTAGATCATACCTTCCCATTCTGAAGTGATGAGGTGCAGCTTTGCTTTAAGGTACCAGTTAATCAGGGTGGTATCCAGCATATTGACGAATCTGTGTACCCATTGTTCTCTAGGAATGTCACTCCAGGCCTCTTCATAGTTTCATACATGGTCCTTTGGGCAGCTTCAATCTGTGTACCTTGCTTCGCAGCTTCCTACTTGTGTTGAAAACCGCATTGTCATCAAAGTTTGGCATTGTGTCCAGTCTGTAATATTGCTTCTATGTGTCCCCCACCATATTGTTGGTGTGGCTTTCATGGCCTCATCCATTGCCAACAACCTCTGTTTTGTTGGTACACTTGTCTCAAATTCTAATAAAAATTTCTCCAAGGGGTTCAGCCCACCAAATGTGGGTAGATTACTCACTGTTGTGTCGATCCAGGGAACTTCCCTGGTTATCCTAGCACATCTTCTTGTAGATACTTCATACATTTGGTTTTGCCAGTTCTCCAGTGCTTCTTCTAAGTCAGATAAACATGTGTTGTCACTTCACCAGCTCAAATTCCCGTCAGCTGTAGGGTTGATATAATCATGATGTCTGGCTGTTAATTTGTAGATGTTTTCCAATTCAAATGCGTGGTCCTCTTCTCTGATAGGTTTTGTATATCGTGGACCCTCATCTGGATATAACAGTGAAATGACCCTAAGGCCAACTTTCTCAAATGTCATGTGTCTTTTCTTTAGATCAACAACAGTGGAATTGTCGAAGGCCCAATCAATTCCTAATAATGCAGGGAAAGGGCAACTATCATCAAAAATTTCAATTACCTCAAAATGTGCAAAGGTTATTACTCCATCAATGTCCACTGGGACATGCTCTAATCGTCCAAATGGGCTGTCAGCTTGATGATTAGCCATGTGAAGCATGATAGGGGAATATATTATCTTGGGTTTTCCCATCAGTGCCCAAGTCCTCTTTGTCATGACATTGACCTCTGACCCTAAGTCGAGGACCACATAGTCTATCTCATACTATCCTATCTGAGCATTCAAGTGTAATTATTTATTTGTCCTCCTTTTTCCAATTTGGTGCACTGCCCTATTTAGTAATGGGTCTATCTTTCCTAGCTCATACTGCTTGATTAAACCTTGTAATTCTTGTACAGCGACTTTATCTTGAATCAAATTAACACAGGTGTACAAAAATTCCATGAGTTTTCTTACCTCTTTCCCTTCTGTTGGTGATGCAAATGGATCAAATGCCTGAGGCATGCCATATTCTTTGATTTTTGGTTGTCTCTTTGATGAAGATCCTTGATATCCTTTGAACTCTTTTCTTGCCTCCTCAAATATCTGTCTTTCTTTCTTAGCATTGAACATTGGGATCTTTTCTGTAGCTTTCCTGACTCCATGGTCATTTGCAGTCTTTCCTTGGGTTGCTTTGTCTTCTCCTGTAGCAGCACCTCCTCGAGTGATAATAGTGACTCTAAGATCTACTCCACGAGGTTCAGCATATATCAGTTGTACTTGTGGGTTCTGCTGAGGTCCTCGTCTTTCCTGAATTTTAGCTAGTGGCACAGGGAATTCCTCTATGACATGCTCGAAGGAGTTACAGTAACTACAGGTTGTGAAAGGATTCTGAAAATCCCTTGCTAAATGTCCCGGCTAAGTGCAGTTCTAACAGATTATTTTTCCTCGGCCTCGGCCCATACCTCCTCCTCGTCCTCGTCCTCTGTAGCCACCACGAGGAGTGAAATTTCCTCTCCCCGAAGAGTTGTATTGCAGAGTGTTTCCTTCTTGTTGTACTTCACCTTGAATCTTGTATATGTCTCTCGACCTTTCATGCATGAGCTCATAATCTCTACAATCTCGATCATCATGCCCCACTGATTTACAGAATGTACAATACAATTTTGTGGGTGTCTGAACATACTTCTGCATGTAGTAGCACTCACCTGGGCGATTCTTATTTCTGCATACATCACACTAGGGTAGGTTAACTTTCTTTAAGGGGCTCGATGCCCCTGATGCCAAGTACTCATGAAATAAGGGATAGTGTTCCTTATCATGGCCTTCAGATTTGCATCTTACACACCAGATATCTTCCCTTTTGTCTTTTCCCTTATCTTTCTTCATATCCTCAACCTGTAAAGACAAATTAATTAGCTGGCTCATGATCTGGCTAATGCCTGAGCTAGATTCTCCCATCGGTGTTGATTCAAGCTTCATGGTGATATCCAAATATTCTGCCTAAGATGTAATCTTCTGCTGCATCAGAGGAACTATTATATGTGCTAACAGCGTAGCGATGAACCATTCTTTGTCCTGTTCATCGGGGATTTGAAAAGTTAATTGGCCTGTCAGGGTCTTGAATCTCTGGTCGAACTTCCAAACAGGTTCTGCTACCTTTTGTTTAATCTCTTTTAGTTCTATAATACATTGTGACTCCGACTTAGGTTTCTTAAACTCTGCAATCAGAGCATTCTTGATCTCATTCATGGGCTTAGGCTGTGCCAGTCCTTGGACAATTTACATGTACCAGCTTAGTGCACGGTCCCTTAGCGTAGTGCTGAACTAGGTTCTCTTGATGGCTTCATCGGTGATACTTTTAATATTCCATACGGATTCACACAGAAACCGATGTTGATCTCGATCTTCAGATCCAACTCCTCTAAATATAGGGAGTCTTGTTTCATCTGCCATAGAGATGACTAGGGTTCTTGTCTGAGTATATGTTGAGCTACTAGTAACAGTACTCTGAAGACTCTGGTGGTTCTGGCTATTCTGACTGCCAAGTATTGTTGGGACAACAGCAGGATTAATGTTACTTACTTCAGTAGTCTACGCAGTTCCTAAGGTTTTTGGCTCGCTTTGGCACAGTTCTTCAGCTTCCCCTTCTTTTGTTCTGGTGGGATCTGGATTATCTTTGTCGGTTAGATCTACCTCTTCTCCACTATTGTAACACACTCATTGCGGCGTAATAGATTTTTTGCCTTTTCCCGAGGGACAGAATCCCCAAAAACCTACGAAGCTTAGCACAAGCTGCAGACGCCACCTCTGCCTCGACAGAGTCTCTTGATTCCCAGCTGGAATCTTCTTCCAATCGATCCTCAGGTCCTTTCGGAAGCTCCCCTGTGCGAACAACACTAGGCGTGAGCTCCACCCTCTCTAAGCAACCACAACACTATGACCAAGGCCTATTCCTGAAGGCGCTTGTTGCAACTCGCAATCTCGTGAGTTCACGAGTCAAAACTCTTGACTCTTCCTTCCCAAATTCACGATATTTGAAATCACATAATGGGTATAGCTCCCTTCTGTCAGCGCCCTCTGTGCATGACCAATGGCTAGGCTAAGCGCTAGCTCTTGTCGCAACTTCGTGACTTCTCAAGTCGAAAGTTTGATCACTCATGCTCTTATCCCGTGAATCCTCGAGATGCGAGAAGTCAATGAAGTGTTAACTCCTTTCTCCAGGAGACGTGTGTCCGCTTGTCAATCATATGGGCCCCACTTTGTGGTTCTTCCACGTGTTCTGTCATGCCCAGCTTTTGGCACTTCGTGACTTCTGATGTCGAGAAGAGGTCCTATCAACCTCTGAACCTCCAAATGCGTGATACGCACGATGAGGCTCTGATCCAACGGTCCTCCCATGACCTGGATCCAATGGTGATCCTTGATCCTCATGATTTCTCCACTCACGACTTGGAGCACCCAACTCCTGGGCTCTCACCTTGTGAACCTTCGAGTTCGCGAGATCCCTCGATCTCTACCACCTGTCCTCCTCAGATAGACGGTTCTGATATTCTCATGAATTCACCACTCGCAAAGTCAAGAGTATTCCTCCTCTGACTCCCGATGTCTGAATCCTCGATAGAGAGGATCTCGTGACACATGTCCTCCTTCCAATGGACGGCTCATATTCTTCCGCGAGTTCGCCACTCACAAAGTCTAGACGCTCACCTCTGTGAGTCCCGATGCCCAATTCTATGAAGTGGATGATCTCGCGAAACGCATCCTTCTACAGACGGATGGCTCTGATCCTTTCACAAATTTATAACTTATGATGTCAAGTGTCCAGACCTTCGTCCTCAAGACCCTCAAACTCCCGAATGTTGAGATCTCGATACCAACTCCTTTGGGACTTTTTGCTTCTGCTGCTCACGAAGGTTTAACTCCCATGCATATCCTATCAGATCTAATGGTTGACGGGTGTTCGGACTAAGGTTTGATGGCTCAGACCTATCCCGCACTGTGCACTCTCTTGTTTCTCCCTGGACATGGAAAAATCAATGGTCCGGATACTCCCACATACCTTGGGGATCTACGGTCCCGATTTCTTCACTACTCATGAAGACAAAGGAAAAAGGGTTAAGGCATCTAATGCCCTCGTTTATTCCTCCAATCTAACGATTGTGAATGACCGCAGATCTTTCAACCGGATCTCATCCTTCGATCGATACTTATCCCTACACTGCCATTTCAGGATTTCAAGAGAATCATTCTTCCTTGCACAGGGTTACTAAGACTTGCACCTACAAATCCTTTTCCAGGTTCTTGGTAAGCTTTCCAAAAAGGGTGTCTCTATGGGGAGATCTATCTAGGGTATTACCTAAGATGGATAAGGGTATAGATTTCTCGAGAACAGATTGGGAGTCTGAATTAATTCAATATGCATATATATATATATACAAATCTATCTATAAACATAAGCCATACGTGGTCTTTTCAATAAAAGCATGCAACCACCATTTCTGATCAAAACACCACACAGACAGTCTTATACTCAAACCATTCATAAAATACATAGACTATGAGCATACATGTCAGCATATAAGTTTCCAGATGCAAGATGATCATAAATTCTAGGATATACATTTCAAGATGCAAGATGTAAAACACTTATCAGAAATAACACCAGATGTGATTGCAACTGCTAGGAGGGGTGTTCATTTCCACCCAATCGTAGGCTCAGCGACTCCCAACGGATTTACCACTAGCCACCCCCGAGTTGAGACCATGATGCTGCGAGACTATGTCTCTATTTGCCAGTGACCGAGAACAAAGGTTACTCTCCTTCTTCTCTACTATCACTCACTCTGTATTTTTCCATAGTTCTCCTCTTCCCCTCGCATCTGTCCGTGATCGCACACTCCTCCTTATTTTCTCTCCTTTTGGTGAGGTTGTGTGTGGCACGATATTCCTCACAGTGGTCAGGTCTGAGGACTCTAAGGATGGGCGGTTC
>ML777350.1:885059-900307 GCA_009831015.1 Picea engelmannii
AAGGTCTTCCCACCAAATGGAAGCCTTTCCATTCAAGTTGAAGGTGGCCACTTGGGCCTTCATATTTTCTGAAAAAATCATGGACTCTGAAATACTTCTTTAGTCCAAGCAGCCAGGCCTCTACTTCCTCTCCCTTCTTTATTTCACCGTCGAAGGAGGGTGGTTTGGATTTTCTGAATTCTTTGAATTTTTGACCTTTGGAAGGATTTTGCTTCTTCTGTTTCTTTCGGGGATAAGAACTGGTTCTGCTGCTAGAAGAGCCCTCTGAATCGTCAGCTTCCTTCTCAGAGGAATCATCCAACGCTTGTCCTCTACCTCTGGGGTAGATCTTTTTCGAGGTTCTCCTCTCAGTGTGACCACTGATATGACCATGTTTCTGAGTTTTAGTTTCATGCTACATTTGTCTTGTAGATCAAATAAACTCTGCAGTAAAACTGCATTAATTTCTGTTTGTTTTTCTTGTTCTTTCATCATCCTTTCATTGTCGGCCTTACAGCTTTGTAATTCGACCATGAGGCTCCTCACAGTCTCGACTAGACCTGGAGGGGTCCTTGCTATCCTCCTTTCATCGCAATCTTTGTCTCTATTGTGGGAGCCTTCTCCCAATTCATGGTGAGTCACCATACTATGCATTGATAATTTCCCGCGGTTGATCTTCTGCTTGTGTGCAAAAGGAAAAAAATTGGTTGTTAGTCAATTTTTTATATATATATTTATTTATAACCAGTACATAATTCATATTTTCACATGTACACACACACAATAGTGGTTTTTCATATTTAAGTTCATCTTTCAGTTAAGACAGGGGGGTTACTCTTTTTAGGAGTGTTCCGAATGGAACTTCTGCACAACCCGTTCATGAGCCCAAGCAAGCCAAGTGTTGTAACCATGCTCTGATACCAATTTGTAACACACCTTCTGTGGCGTAATAAATTTTTCACCTTTTCTCGAGGGACAAAATCCCCGAAAACCTATGGAGCTTAGCACAGTCTGCAGACGCCACCTCTACCTCGACAGAGTCTCTGCGCGACCTCCCAGTCTTAAGGATCGTTCAGTTTATTTTATGAGCTGAAGCGACCCCTTTTGATTCCCAGCTGGAATCTTCTTCCAATCGATTCATAGGTCCTTTCGGAAGCTCCCCTGTGCGAATAGCACTAGGCGCAAGCTCCACCCTCTCCAAGTGACCACATCTCTATGACCAAGGCCTATTCCCGAAGGCGCCTGTCACAACTCGCAATCTCGCGAGTTCGCGAGTCTGAATCCTCTCTATCAAGGATTCAGACATCAGGAGTCAGAGGAGGAAGTCTCTTGACTTCGCGAGTGGCGAAGTTGCGAGAATATCAGAACCATCTGTCTGAGGAGGACAAGTGGCAGAGATTGAGGTATCTCGCAAACTCATAGGTTCGCAAGGTGAGAGCCCAGGAGTTGGGTGCTCCAAGTCACGAGTGGTGAAATCGCGAGGAGCAAGGATCACCGTTGGATCCAGGTCACCGGAGGACCATTGGATCAGAGCCTCATCGCACGTATCGTGCATTCAGAGGTTCAGAGGTTGAGAGGACCTCTTCTCGACATCAGAATTCATGAAGTGATGAAAGTTGGGCACAAAGGAACACATGGTAGAACCACAAAGTGGGGCCCGTATGATTGATTGGCGGACATGCGTCACCTGGAGAAAGGAGTTAACACTCCATTGACTTCTCGCATCTCGGGGATTCGCGGGATAAGAGCATGAGTGCTCAACCTTTTGACTTGCGAAGTCACAAATTTACGACGGGAGCTAGCACTTAGCCTAGTCGTTGGTCATGCACAAAGGGCACTGACAGAAGGGAGCTATACCCATTACGTGATTTCGGATATCATGAATTTGGGAAGGAAGAGTCAGGAGTTTCGACTCTCGAACTCACGAGATTGTGAGTTGTGACAAGCGCCTTCGGGAATAGGCCTTTGTCATAGCATTGTGGTCGCTCGGAGAGGGTGGATCTCGTGCCTAATGTTGTTCGCACAGGGGAGCTCTGAAAGGACTTGTGGATCGGTTGGAAGAAGATTCCAGCTGGGAATCAAAAGGGGCCGCTTCGGCTCATAAAAGAAACTGAATGATCCTTAAGACCAGGAGGTCATGTAGAGACTCTGTTGAGGCAGAGGTGGCATCTGCAGCTTGTGCTAAGCTCCATAGGTTTTCGAGGATTCTGTCCCTCGAGAAAAGGAGAAAAAATTATTACGCCGCAGCGGGTATGTTACAACTATAGAAACCCTCTTCTCCATAGTTTTTCTTAAACAAGTTATCAAGGTGAACTCCTCGGAATACTTTCCCAGTGTGTGTATGTCCTGCTTCTTTGTCCCTGTCATTGTTTGAGATCTTGAACATTAGCCTTTTCAAGTCTGACCAATCTACTGTATCTTCAAGATGTGGTTTTCATGCAAGAGCATCTTGATTCTTAGCTTCAGGAAGTGCAAAAATTTTCCTCTGGGTCCTTTGAAAAAGTATCTCTCAGCTTGGCTATACGATTTTGTTCTATCAATAGAAAACTCGGTTATATACCCTCCAATGGTACTATCAAACCAGTGATCTATTGCCCTAGATACAACGTTGTCGACTCTCTTGACCTTTTGGATCAATGTTGGTGTCCAAACCACAAGAGGTCTAGATCTGATTTCAAACTGTGTGTCAACTAACCTAGCCAACCACTCATGTAGCTCCTGATGGATTCCTCCAAAGAAGATCTCGTGAATGTCGGTGAAGATGTATCTTTGTAGCCAATATTCAGTAGTCAGTTTAGGGTTCTTTTTCTGGGCTTCAGCGAAGTCCTTCTCTTGATCCTCTATCCACTTCTGGATCTCTGTCTTTGATGGGAACCACCTTTACATTCCCTTAAAAATATTCATGTCCCGACAATGGAACCATTTGTTGGCACAGGGGCAGACCCAGGGTTCAGCTCCAAGAGTGCACCAACAAGCCCTAGCTACTGGCCCTTTCGGCAGCACCTGCGAAGCAGATGCAGTCTCACCCGAAGAATCTATGAGGGGGTTGCAGGACAGATATGTCTACAACCAGGGGAATATCAAGTGGTTCTTATTACAACAACAACTCAACATGCATCTATCATTCAACTAGCTAGATATATCCTTCGCAGCTATAGATCTGATCTAATACAATAATGAAGATAACAATATAACAACGACAGATCTCAAAGCACCAATCACACACACAACAACATATGTACGTGGTTCACCCTCTCTCTAAGGCTACATCCATAGAACTGTGCTTATGATATATTAAGATAAAGCTTACAGTTCTGATCTGTGCTCTTGGCCCGCAGATCCTCTCTCTCCTTCTCTCTTTCTCTCTTCCTCTCCCCCTTCCTGTGCACCCAGCTACAAGACTTAATCTTCACACGCATCTAAAGACCTTACAGTACCAGAAGGCTCTCTCTCTCTCGGCACTTCTCTTATACTTAATACAATATTCTCCTAACGACCATTAATCAGTAACAAGGCTCAACTACAATACCGACCCAACCTAGGTCCTTTTGACCTCTATTTATACATTATAGTCCCTTATCGACATCCTTAGGTTGAAACCTAGGTGTCAAAACCCTAATTACCAAAACCCTGGGTGTCTAAAACCCTATCTCAACTTGACCTGCTTTTTTCGGGCTTCGCCAACCTATCTTTCCTTCTTCATCTCGCGGTGCTCCAAAGCATCCAATGTTGGATTTTTTCACTTTCTGAGTCATCCTCAGTCCATCTTCCTTACTGATCTGTCATCCTCGATCTCCTCATCCAATGGCTTGCTTTTTCGCACTTCGCTCCATATTTTCTGTTCTTTTTCTCACTTCGACCCAATGATAGTCACTGTGTCTCCCGCAAAGCTCACTTTTTACATTTTATTCCTCGTTCTTCGATTCCTTTCATAACCAAGGGCCAACAAGGGGAAAAAAGAACTATAAATGTGTTATTCATAGGATTGCATGGATTTTATCGTACAGAGTCGTGCATCGGGTGCATGTGCGCTCTTTTGGCTTCTTTGGCATGCACACGTGCGCACGCTTCCTGTAGTGTTTCTGCGCATGTCAATTTTATAACCAGTTGTATAGTTTTTGTTCCCTTATGAAATGAATTTTTGGGGATATGGATGAACTAATAGGTTTTTGGAGATGTTGGATTCATGTAACCATTTACGGATGAAATTTTAGTTATAACAAGGAGGAACTAACATTCTGCAATCTTTGGTCGTGTTTCCAAAGTTGTTACACTTGTAGCATTCCACGTCAGTTCTCAATGATTCAAACCTATTGTAACTTCATCTTTGTGTTTCACTAGGCCTTCTTGGATAACCCTTTTGTGTATGACTTTCAAAGTTGTTTATGTTCCTATTGTTAGCTCTACAATTCATAGCTTTATGTCCAAAATTATTACATGCATAACATAAATCAAAAAAGATAGTTTGATACCTGGGATTTGAAGATATTCTAAAAGGAGTTTCTCTTCTGAATCCTTCTTCTTCCTTAGGCCTATCTGTCGGTTGTTGATTCTGAAATCTAAATCTTCTCGGTGGAGGAGTGTCCCTATAGTATTCCTTGTATATCTTATTGGCATTTTTACAGGAAGAATGTGTTTATCATTGATGGCAAGAACAACAGTGAACCAAACCTCCTCAAGAGCGCAAAATACGAGAAATCTCAGAAGGGATAGCAGTTTTTAGAAGTACAGATGAGGTCCAAGAGACAGACTTGCAGGAGGAGCAAAGTTCGAGACCCATGAAAACTTAGAAATCCTTCTAAGTCAGAGAGATAAGAAGCTCAGGAGGAAGAGCGATAGTGGTTGTTTGATTTCCGATCCAGAGGACCAACAACTGTCGAATTGAATTAATGAAAGACAGAATAAGAAAGGGTTGAGATATGATATCTCGATCACTTGAATTTTCGTTAGTCGTCGGATCAAAATAAGTGGAAGGACAAGATAAGTTAGAAGAAGTGGGTGCTAATCTCAGTGGCCGATAATCAGGCACTCAAATCTACGGTCGACAGGGAATATCAAACCCCCCCTGACCTTTCTGCCTTTAACCATGGGGGGGGTCCAAGTTGGTGGTATTTCCCATGTGGAACCCTCATACGTGTCACCTTCTTGTCAAATCAGACCCCCCTCTCTCATTACCACTTACTGCCTAACCCCCCCTCCGAATAAACCACCAAACCACTCATACATACCACCTCTACGCTCTGACGTCACACTCTACTACCCGCTACACATCACAATCTACTACCATGCTCTGCCTCTACACTCCACTACACTGCCTACACGTCTCACCCACATCAGTAGACCACCTCAATAAGGACATGTGGCAGACCTCGTCAGCAAGGACATGTGGAAGACCATGTCAACAAGTACACATGGCATAATCAGATGATGACAAGTGTCAACAGGAAATTGGCTCATGCCATGTCAATAAGTGACCTAAGAAAGCTACGTCACTTCGAGAGATTTACTTCAGGAGTTTCATCACCAACAAATGTCAAAAGTCCCGAAGGACAAAGATCTGAAGTCTCTCTCAGCCATCTGATATAAAGATCACTTCGGGTGCATTCTCAATTGTTGATCTAGTTCAGTGGAAGGAAAATGTAAGTGGAAGTATTAACTGATAGCAAGCATCTCCACCGCCTATGAATTATTTAGCAGGTGACCACTCCGGAGGAGAATGAAGCAGCAATTAGCCTAAAGTCCTTAAGTCCTGAGCACTAAAGACCTGAAGAAGACCCTGGTCATTGATCGCCAAGAGTTGTACGTGTCAGAAGATTATGAATTTGAGTGAAAGAACTCTGGGAGAAATGAGTGCATAGGATTTGAAACTCCCAAAGCCTGAAGTGTCAAAGTCACTCATGATCGTTGATCATGCAGGAGGGTACGTGTCAATAGATCGTTGACTCCGAGTGAAAGCGTTCATGGAAAATCGAAGCACCGAAGAGTCAAAAAGGTCGAAGTCCTAAAGCGAAGGATGGTAGTTGGATTAAGGAGGACAGATGTCAGTAGATATTCCATTTCAAAAGATATCCAGTCAGAAGAAATGAGAAGTTGAGATTTGAAATCTCTGAAGTCCGGAGACCCGAAGGAAATCTCGATCATTGATCCGAGAGGTACACGCGTCAATGGATTGTCAACTCTAGAAGATTAACATACAGAGGAAATCAAGGGTCAAGTTTCATGTACAGTGATCCATTGACAAACATGTGTTCATGTTCCCCAAAAGAGGCTTTTACCGTGAGGGAAGTGACTGACTTTCTCTTCTTAAAAACCTTAATAAGAAAGGTTGTCACAGGCTAAATTATACATAGGGTGCGATGATGCTTGATCGTCTCCCCTACCCTGAAGCTGGCATGTGACGTCTCTGCAGTATTCTCTACAGCTAGGGTGCAATGATGTCAAGAGACTAAGAAAGGGTCAAGTTTCATGAAATTTCTAGAAGGGGATCTTCTAGAAGATGAGGTGGCATTCGAATGGTTTGGATCTTACTCATTTCTCTGAATTGGTGGGATCATCATAATCTCTTCAACGATCTCTCTTTCCCCTATATAAATAGGGATCTCTCATGGAAAAGGCTAAGGTTAATGAAGATTGAATAGGATAAGAATTGGATGAGGAATTCTACTTCAGTTCATACTTGAGGGCTCCATTTCATTTCATCAAGTCATTGTGGATCTTCTTCATTCAAGGTTGGAGCAAGTGTGTGTGTTGGAGAAAAGAGTCATCAAGAGGGGACCTTGCAACATCAAGGCTTTGTTTGTAATATCCACTTTCATTTTAATATGATACAATGATATGTTTCTTTCCCATAAAACTTGCTTTGTTTTATTGTATGATTCCTTGATCACATACATAGGTTCTCGTTGAGTATATTATATTGCTTTCACTTTGGTTGGCTTGTGTTCCCTTGTAGATTCAATATCATAGGAGCACTAGAGTAGAGCTAGGATGACGATGGTAGGATAGAAAGATATTTAAATGGTATTTTGAATATCTCTTGTTAAATAGTAAACTCAATGGTTAGAGCTTAGGGAAAGCGTCATATTTTGTTCTGTTTTGTTCTAGATCTAAGTGGATCTAGGGAGATTTGTTTATGTCTGCGTTTATTGATAAGTCCCACAACATCAACCCTATTACATATATATTTATATGTTACATGTACATTTATCCCCATATATTCCCCCCTTGGGGTCATATCATATACATTTAACCCTATATATTCCCCCTTTGGGTCATTACATAGTACCCTCTTTCAAAAACAATTCCTCAAAGCTTTGCAATTAAAGGCTTCATATGTGATGAAACCAAAATATGATTGTCTTATGTTCCTTCTTTTTTCTTTCCATTGATGATGATCCATCCATCCAAAATCAATTATTTTAGGTCATAATCCTTGGTGACTAGTTGATTTAAAGTTTTATTTTCCTTGATTACATTTATTGTTGTTGAAGCTTCTCCAATTCATAGTAGATGTTGGTATATGATAATATCTTATTGAATAATGGTATTGTGATGCCATATTCCATGAATATTGAATCTTATTACATCTTCTTTCTTGATAATGTTGATATTGATCTTCTTGTCTTCCTTGAAATATTTCATGATAATGAGGGTGTCGATATGGTTTCACATTTGAGGGTTTTTCTTCCTTTTGCACACCCATTTCGTTTATCTTATTTTCAAAGATAATGGAATCCTTTATCCTCGTTGCTTGGTATTTGATTACACTAGCCTTGGAGATAATACCATCATATTTGGCATATACATCATATATATGAAGCTCAACTTCTTCAAGTATCTTCTGGTGACCTTCTTGAATCTTGTCTTATTTCTCCTTTTGAAGTTGCAATGCCAACCCATTTATCAAATTATGACGTCTTTCTTCAATTCTTGATTTCATTTCTAATTTTACCTCATTGGTATTTAGGGATTCCTCAACCTTCTTGCAAATTTCCCTTTCAAGTATTTCAGTAGATTATTCATCCAAGATCCTTATTTCTTCTTGATTTTGATCATTTGTGTTCTCTTCTTTCAATCTTTTAGCGTCACCTAGTAGTTTTTTATTATGGTTTTGTAATCTACATATATCTTCATATTTATTTTTCAAATCTTCCCTTGACTCATCTTTTTCCAACTTTCCTTTTCCAATATTGTCTTGCTTTAATTTTTGAACTTCTTTAATGAGTGTTTCACTATGATCTCATATCTTAGACAGCTCATCACCCTTCTTATTGATCTCTTCTTTTGATTCTTTTAACTCCTCTTGAATTCTATACATTGCCTCCATTTTTGTATCCATAATCCATTTATCTAAGAAGAGTTTTTCAAAGTCTTATGATGTGATGTTCCATATAATATCCTTATCAATGCTCAACCACCAATTTTGATATTCACCAAAAAGACAAAAACTTTCTCTTGAAGGATTCATATCATGTTCCTTTACAAGCCTCAACCATTCCATAGCATTGATTTTGTCTTTATCTTCATATCCTATGAATTTAGTTATTGACATTGATTCTTAATTGAGGTCTAACCACAATCCTCAACTTCCAACCTCAATATATTAAGGAGAATAATCTCAAATAGTTATAATCCTTTACCCAATATAATATTATATGTTTTCTCTTTCCAACGTTTTTTTAATCAGCTCAATCGAACATTCCAATCAAAATTTTTGATGGTTTTAAGTGAACATACCTTTGAAACCCTGATTTGGAGTTTGTTCTTCTTCTCAACCTTTCTTTTGATGTATTTCTGAAATTTCCACCCTTGTGAGGCTAAAATTTCAACCTGTGGTACTCTAAAATATCTTATCTGTAATTCCATTGATTTGGCCAAAACTGGGTGTGCGAATTGAAAGTTATGGTAACTTTCCCAAACCTTGTTGAATTTTGGCCTATTTTGGAGAGAGAACTCATACAGAATGCTCTGCATCCAATATTGGATAAATGATTCTGAAATATGTACCCCAAATAACAATGAAATTACTTTTTCCAATGCAACTAGTCTCACTAAATTAGGATCCTCTATGAAGAAGATATGATTGTTTTACCTGGAACACCTGTTTGAGACTAGTTATAGGAATATTCAAAAACCCTATCTTCCACAGGGTGTATTTTTGAAAGTATTGTTGGAACAAGGGCAGACCCAGGGTTCACTCTAACAGTGCACCAACAAACCCTAACTATTGGCCCTTTTGGCAACACCTGTGAAGCAGATGAAGTCTCACCCGAAGTAGAAATAGGGGGGGTGCAGGACACAAATGTCTACAACCAGAGGAAATCCAAAGCAATTCCAGAATAGCAACGCAATGTAACCTAGATGTTCTTTACCACTATTAATCTTACTTCATGAATTTAGTTATATCTCTCATCTATAATAGGGAAAAAAACCATGCAATAACAGTATAACAGATAGAAAATAACACAACATCAGCCACAAAGAACAACAATATTTACATGGTTCACCCTCTCCCTAGGGCTACGTCCATAGAACGGTGTTTCTTGATATATTTGATGAAAACATACAGTTCTATCTGTGCACTTAGCTGCATATCCTCTCTCTCTCTTTTTCTCCTTCTCCCCTCCCTGCACACCCAGTTGTAGGGTTGATCTTCGCACCCAGCTGAAGATCTCACAATACAAGAACTTACTCTTACAGCTCAATATATCTATGTCACAACAAACAATGAAGAACAACAACAACAACCCCTCTCAACTCTTCTAAACCTCTTTGTATACACTTCATGACTCTTAGACAAACTTAGACTGAAGCCTAGGTGTCAAAACCCTAGGTCTACATGACTCGCATTTTAAGGGCTTCGCCAACCTGTTCTTCCTTATTCTCTGCAAGGTGCTCCAAAGCACCCATTGGTGTCTTGTTTCTCTTGTTGAGTTGTCCATGATCCATCTTCTTTGTTGCTTTATCTTCCTTGACATTATCTTTCAATGGCTTGATTTTCCTTTACCTCGTTCCTTCTTTTATGCTTCTTTAGCCACTTCGACCCTCCCTTGGTTTGTGTTCCTTCTGTGCACTTCATGCTTTGTCTTAGTTATCCTTTAATATTTTCTTTCTTCCTTAATACATAACCAAGGGACAACAGGCCCCCAACACTCACATGTGACTCATCCCGAGTCACTGTAGGGTTGAATCCTCTGTATTACTTCGACTGCAGACTGTGTGGAGAAGCTTGTGCTTTCTACTCTATCCCTCCCCATCTTGTGCAAACTATGTTTTATGTGTCTAGTACCCAATTTCAACACTTGGTACCTAGACCCTTATTCATGTTCTTTTACTAAGAGTTGCGAGGAAATTGGTTGTCATAATATAGTTTCAACCGGCTCCCATTTACCAGACCATCTTTCCATTCTCCATCAAGGGTCTTCAACTGTCATCTCCTCCTTTTGTGACATACTAAACTTCGAATGGTATGAGCCAATGTGTCCTAAACTTCCCTGGATGCTTCATGAACTTGTTGTCGTATAACAATACCAAATCTCCTTGCTTAATTTCTTTCTTCTTGATATGTTTGTCATGGTAATTCTTTTCTCGTTCTTTTTGTACCTGCTGATGAAATCCTGCAATGAACCTGTCTTCCTCCAGTTCCAGCAACTGTGCAAGCCTGTCTTGAACAGCGTCGGTGTCATCCATACCTGTAAATGATGCAATTCTTAAACTAGGAACCAAATATTCCATAGGTACCACTGCTTCCAACCCATAAACTAACTTAAATGGGGTATGCGTTGTTAAATTTTTGTAAATAGGTCTATAAGCCCATAATACTGTTGGAATTATCATATCCCAATCATCTATGTTAACACTGCAAATCTTAGTCAGCGTTGTCTCCAAGATCTTATTGAAATCTTCGACTGTACCATTTTCTTGTGGGTGGTATGGAGTGCTCTTCTGATGGTGAACTTTGAATTCCTGAGTCAAGGCTTCAATAGTTTTGTTGATGAAGTGTGTGCCTTGATCACCCATAAGGATATTCAGGCATTTGAATCTGGCTATAGTATCCTCAAAGATGAATTGTGCAGTTGTGGTTGCACTACAATCCTTAACTACTCTTGCTTATGCCCATCTGGTCAAATATTATGTAGCAGTGATAATATATCAAGATCTTGTGCACTTTCCTGGTGGGTTGACAGATCCCACAAAGTTAATAGCCCATTTCTCAAATGCCTGTAAGGTTAGCTGAGGTTTTAAATGCATCTCATCCCTTATGGAAGGCTTCTCTATCCTTTGGCATACATTGTTGTCTATGTAGTATTCCTTAGCATCCTTGTGTAAAGTAGGCCACCAAAGGCCAGCTCTGAGAACCTTCTGCATTGTTTCTTTCCCTACATAAGTTCCTCCTGTGATGCCTTCATGTGCTTCTGCAAGAATCAGTTGTCTTTCTACCTCCATAACGCATCTCCTCAAGATCTCGTCTGGTCCCATCTTATATAACTATCCAGCTATAAGTTGAAAGTCTATAGCATGGACTACCAATTGTTTCTTTTGAATAATTGTATACTCACAAGGTGCCATTCCTGTGGACAAAAACTGAACTATCTCAATGAAGTAATCATTGACTTTTCTGGTGGCCAATAACTGTGCATCTGGTAGGGTATCCTCCAGACTGGTAGGTTCCTCATAATGTTCTAACCTGGATAAGTGATCAGGTCCTTTATTCATTCTTCCTGGCTTGACCACAATCTCAAAGTCATACTCCTGGAATAGTAGTAGCCATCTGCATATTCTTCCCCCCAACACTACCTTGTTGACTAAGAACTTCAATGCAGAATGATCAGTGAATATCTTAAAATGTCCCAGCAAATAGTGCTTAAACTTTTGCAGCACATATACCATAGCTAAGCCTTCTCTTTCAATGGTAGTATAATTCTTTTCAGTTGTAGAAAGCTTCCTGCTAGAAAAGGCTATATGGTGGTCGATATCTCCCACTCATGGTTGTGCTAAAACTACTCCTAGTGCAATGGATGAAGCATCGACATGAACATTGAACTCCTTACTCCAATCTGGAAAAAACAAAATAGGCGCAGTGACCATTTTTTGCTTTAGTGTGTCGAAGCTCTATTGGCATTCCTCTGTCCATTGAAATTTACTATCTTTCTTTAGTAACTTCTCCATGGGTTTTTTCATCTGGGCATAACCTTTATTAAACTTTCTTTAATATTCAATGTGTCCCAATCTAGGTAGGGTTGATCTTCATACCCAGCTGAAGATCTCAAAATACAAGAACACGTTCTTACATCTCAATCTCTCTATGTCACAACAACCAATGACGAACAACAACAAAAACCCCTCTCAACTCTTCTAAACCTATTTTTATACATTTCATGACTCTTAGACAACCTTAGACCGAAGCCTAGGTGTCAAAACCCTAGGTACCAAAACCCTAGGTCTACATGACCCGCTTTTTAAGGGCTTCGCCAACCTGTTCTTCCTTCTTCTCCGCGAGGTGCTCCAAAGCACCCATTGGTGTCTTCTTCCACTTGCTGAGTTGTCCACAATCCATCTTCTTTGTTGATTTATATTCCTTGACCTTCTCTTTCAATGGCTTGCTTTTCCTTTACCTTGTTCCTTCTTTTATGCTTCTTTAGCCACTTTGAACCTTCCTCAGTTTGTGTTCCTTCCGCGCACTTCATGCTATGTCTTTCTTATTCTTTAATCTTTTATTTATTCCTTAATACATAACCAAGGGAAAACAAGTACAATGAACCATAAGCTGAAATTCATACCATATGTACTCTGATATGTATTGTAAATAGCCTCCAAGTTTCACTTTCTGAAGTGGCCTTGGAAAAACAATTATAGTGAATATTCCAAGATGACTTTCTTGAGGAAGAAAAACCATAGGATCAATTCTCTAATATGAAATGTAATGACCCAAATGATTAAGATATTGTAATACAATAGAAGTACACACCATGTACAGAATGTGAGCATGGAGCACAACTCCAAGATAGATAAGTTACACAATAACTCCTCAAAGAATAGGAGAAACTCCTCCAAATAACCAAATACATTTGTACATCACAATTCATGTGTCCACAATTACAAATACATGATCTCTATATATACCTATTCCCACCTACACATGAGGCCCCCTTACTATTAGGTTGACCCTATACACACACACACACATTACATGTACGTTAGGCCCATATATCCCCCCTTGGGATCATATCATATACATTTAACCTTATATAGTCCCCCTTTGGTTCATAACATTGGATGAAGTATGGAAGGAAGTGTAGTACCACCATTCTACCAAGGGTAAGCAATAGACCCATTGTATTATTTTATCAAATGCAAAGAAATGGAGATAAATTCCATATGATTATTGGCAATCTCATTTTTTCCATCATATTGAGGATGGTAAGATGGCCTGTGAACCAATTAAGTACCCAAACAAAACAAAAAAATGTCAATCCAAAAACTACCCATGAAAATTAGATCTTTGTCACTTGCAATAATATTGGGGTTTCCGCATAGCAATTAAATGTTTTCCATGAATGTTACATCTATTGTAATTTCATTAAAATGATGAGAAGGAGAGAAAAAGTGGGCATACTTTCTAAGGAAATCCACCATGAACACAATGAAATTATTTCCTTTAGGCTTTGGTAGATTTGTAATATTATCCATTAAGACCTCTTCCTAGTGTTGATTGGTATAAGTAATGGTTCTAGAAATTGCAGGTTCTTGATTGTCTCTCCTTTGTTCTATTGGAAAACCGAACATTCTACCACAAAATTTTGAACAACGGTTTTAAGATATTCCTAGGAAAAATCCTTCTTGATATTATGGTAAGATTTCATAAATATCGAGTGTCCCCCTCTAGGAGAAGTGTTTGATTCCAAAAGGACCTTCTGCTTGAGTTGGGAATTCTCACATAAGTATAAGTGATCCTTATACCGGAATAAATTGTTCTTCCACGCAAATTTATTTGATGCACTAGGGTATTGTTGAATGAGCTTTGATGCCTTCTAGTCCTACTGACATTCTATCCTTACTTCTTTCACCTAATCATTGTGTAGAATGGAATTATCACAAAGTAAGGCCTTAGTGTTTTATTATTTCCTTGAAAGTGAATCTACCACCACATTTTGTTTATCTTTTTCATAGATAATTTCAAATTCATAACCTAGCATCTTTGTAACCCAATTTTGTTTCTCTTTCAAAGATAGTCTGTGGTTCCAAGAATTATTTTAGACTGTGATGATATGCCCTTATCTTGAAGTGTCTTCCTATTAGGTAATGGTGTCACTGCTTAATTGTATGTAGTATGGCCAACATTTCTTTCTCATAAATGGGCTTGAGTACATGCATTCCTTTAATTTGGTGGCTTTCAAAGGAAAGTGGCCTTCCTTCTTGCATTAAAACTACACCAATGTCTTGTCTCAAGGCATTACAGTCCATAATAAAGGATTTTGTAGAGTGAGGTGTGGCCATGACAAGAGTTATAGACATAGCTTCCTTAAGTTTTTCAAAGTCTTAGGTTTCCTCTTGAGTCCAAGAAGATGTGTCCTTTTGGAATGGTTTCATTAGAGGTGCTACTCTTAGACTGTAGTTCTCAACAAATTTGCAGTAATAGCCCATCAATCCTAAGAATCATCTAAGATTCTTCAAGGTTTTAGGAATTGGCCATTCCACCATAGTTTTAATTTTGTTAGGGTCCACTTTGACTCTGTAATGAGACATGATATGACCCAAACATTCCACTCCCTAAACAACCAAAGGCATACTTGGAAGGTTTTTCATATATTTTTTCCTCCTCCATTCTTTTTAAGACCATTGCCAATGCATTGTACATGCTCTTCCCAAGATTTGTTGTAGATTAGTATATCATAAAATACTACTAACACAAATTTTACAAGTAAGGGTGTAAAAACACAATTCATCAAGCTTTGAAATGTGGAGGGTGCATTAGTAAGGCTAAATGACATCGGATAAAAATCATAATAACCTTCATGTATTCTAAATATTTTTTTGGGGATGCCTTCTTCCCTCATTCCTATTTGATTATATATAAAACAAATATTCAACTTGGAAAAGGAAATTGCTCCATGGAATCCATCTAATAATTCATTGATGATGGGAATGGGAAACTTATATTTAATGTTGATGTTGTTGAGCTCTCTATAATCTAGATGCATACACCATGAAACATCCTTTTTATAAATCATCATTGATAGTGAAAAGAAAGAACTTTGGCTAGGTAGAAT
>ML777350.1:907827-956707 GCA_009831015.1 Picea engelmannii
GCATCCAGAGATCTTATTATGGATTTTCTTCATTCATCAGATGTCTTTTAAACAGTGAATCAACAAGATAAACTAACACAGATGAGTAGCACACATGAACACCAGGATTTAAGGTGGAAACCCAAATCGGGAGAAAACCACCGCTGTTGTTGTCTCTATCTTCAATGCATATTATTAAGAAAACATTCTACAACAATGTACTAGTGCAGACTCATACTAGTACGCAGGGTTCTACCTGCAGAAGGCTACAACCTTCTCTCGTTTACCAGCCTTTCCTGGAAGGGAGCTTCAACCCCCTGAGGATAGCACCAGCTTCTACTGGTAAAGGGTTTAACCCTCATACTCACTGTTGACCACGTTTCATTAATTTTCACACTGGATCAGGCAGTTTCATCTAGTGGTTATGACAGTAACAGAAATAATCTCAATAGTAAACACAGATCTACAGACTGTCAGGAAGTTACCAAAGGACACATATTAAACTACTCAATAAACCTGGAGATGATGCTTCTGATTTCATAGTTGTTGAACCCACGGCCGATATCTCTCTGTCAATGTAGATCTGCCGCCCGACTGCCACAAGGAGATTCCTCTTTCTTCAAACCTTTCATGATGTCTGCACAGATGACATCACCCACCAGTCGATATCCCTTCTGTCAGAAAAATGGCCTCCGCTTCCTTCGAACACACTTCTGCCGGTAGCATTGACCCCTTCTTAAGCACATTGGTCCAGGACCCGTTCAACGCTCATCGGATCCCATATTTATTGCTCGGAGGAAATTGGGCTTCTATTTTTAGAATTTGAATTAAACCTACGCGCGTCCTTTTAAATCAATGGACCTGATCATTTCTGGATTTGACGGTTTAGATTTACTTCGCGATTTCGCATTTCGCGAAATCGGGGTTTTTGATGTCGAGTGACTTTGTTATTTCAAAGTCCCGATCCCCGATGCCAATACGTCCCTTTCCATGCGCTAGCCCAGCTGGCTTTATCTCCCGGCCAATGTGACCATCACACCTTACCCTATCGGGGCTATCGGGATATCGCGTATCGCGATTTTGCGATATCCGATGCCATTGTTCACGGGACTCGCAAAACTCTGATTCTCAATTTTCGACGAAGCACCTGCCACTTGTCTTCCTGTTCTGCTGTGCTGACAGCTATCCCCCACTAATCAGGGTTTCACGGATCGCAATTATGCCTTGCACAAAACTCTTGTCAACGGGATCGTCGATTTCCCGATGACCAAAATGCCGATGGCGCCTTGATCTTCGACATCTGTCCCTCAGATGGACGGTCTCGATCGAAGTTGCGATCCTTGCCATATCCAGATTCATAAAACTCCCATGAATCTATTCATACGCTGTCCCTGCCGACTCAGCTCCCGCTCATATGACCAACTCCTATGACCACTACCTTATCCCGTCGGGGCTACGGGGTTCGCGAGTTCGAGATGCACGAACTCCTTGCTCCCGGGATCTCCGATATCCCGATATGCGATGTGAGATGCCACCTGTCATTCCACGCCGACTCCTCTTAGATCCTTTGACATGCGTCCTATTTGAGATCCACGGCTGTGGTCTCTTCTCGCAGTTCAGGGTTCAGCAGGCCTTGCACCCTTAGTCTCAAGACTCCGATTTGTCGATGCCTCTGCTGACGTCACATGTGGTTTGACACGTGTTAGATCCTGCCACGTGTCACTCTGATTCGTGACTTACATGTGCCTGAAGTATTGATTCTGCCTGACACCTGTCATTACCTGGTTGTGCCACGTGTCCCTAGCTGACGTGGACTGCTCTCGTGAATAAGATCGACGGTCTAAATCTCATGTTGATCGATGGTGCAGATTCAGTCGGGATTTTCGTTGCATTGTTTTCTTTGCATAATGAAACCCCGATCCCCAAAACTTCGTACAGAGTTGTGATCAACGATCCTGGTGTGTTCTTGCATTAACGGTTGCGATTGAATCGCAATATCGCGTTTCGCGATTTCGGGATTTCTGATGCACTTGTTCACAGGAATCGCGAAACCCCGATTCCTGATTCTCCGATACGGTCTGTGATCAACGGTCCAGAGCATTTCTTTATCCGACGGCTGAGATTACATCGCGAAATCGCATATTGCGATTTCGAAGTTCTTGATGTCAAGATATTTTGGCATTATAAACTCTCGATCCCCGAATCTCCGATGACTTAACTCCTTCGCAACTTCTGCAGATCTGACGGTTGTCGGCCTTTCGAAGAATTTGAATGGAATCCAACGGTCACGGGATCTCTGTCTTCCTTCTTCTCTGTAATCTCTTGCTGCGTGCGTTTTCTTCAATGTTGTACCTCCTGAGCTCTTACGTCTGAATCCCTCATACCCTGCCATCTCCACTGTTGCCATCAATGACAACAACCATCAACACAACCATCAATATTTGCCAACATGGGTGGTATCCTTCTCATTTTATGACCCAAGGGGGGCATATATGGGGTTAAATGTATATGATATGACCCCAATGGGGGGCATATATGGGGCTAAATACACATGTAATGTATAAATATATATGTAATAGGGTCGACCTAATAGTAAATGGGCCTCATGTGTAGTGTGTGAATAGGTATATATAGAGATCATCTATTTATTATTGAGAAGAGGTGAATTGTGATGTAGGAATGTATTTGGATACTTTGAGGAGATTCTCCTATTCTTTAAGGATTTATTGTATAATTCATCTTTTTAATCTATCTTGGAGTTGTGCTCCATGCTCACATTGGTGTAGATGGTGTGTACTTTTGGTTTATTTTTATATTTTAAGTAGGAGCATACCATTTGGTATCAGAGCATCGATCCTAGGGTTTTGCTTCTTCGAGTGAGTAATATTGGAATTTTCGTTATAATTTTTTTCCTGGGCCGCGTCAGAAAACAAAATTTGGAGGTTACTTAAAATACATATCAAGGTATTTTTTCTAAAAATTCTATGTTCTGAGTCATTATAATTTCGTAGATATAGCCTATGGAAGATAGGTTTTTTACTTGTCCTAAATTCGGTTTTATACAATTCATCTTGGTATTTTCACTATAACTTGTTTTCCTGTGAAGTTTCGGACTATGAAATTTTCAAACTATTAAAACTACATAGTGAAATAATATTTGTAAAACATTTAGGTTATGGGTCATTTTACTTTCTGAGATACAGCCCGTGGAAGTTAGGGATTTTTACTAGCCCTGAAATCAATCTCAAACAAGCCATTTTGAGAATTTTGATATAACTTTTTCTTAGTGATGTTTCAGACTATGAAATTTTCATAATACTGAGAAACTATAGCGAATTTATCTTGGAAAATATTTCAAAATTTGGATCATTTCAATGTCTGAGATATAGTTTGTGGAAGGTAGGGATATTTTACTAGTCTTATAACTAGTCTCAAATAGGTGTTCTAGGTAAAATAGTCATATCTTCTTCAGTGAGGATCCAAATTCAGTGCCACTAGTTGCATTTGAAAGAGGAAAGTCCATAGTATTTTTGGTACAAATTTTAGAGTCAAATATCAAATATTGGACATGTGGAATTATGTATAAATTCGCTCTCCAGAAAAGGCCAAAATTTAGCAAGGTTTGGAAATGTTACCATAGCTTTCATTTTCCACTTCAAATTTTGGTCATACCTATGGCATTGTAAAGAAAACATATCAGAGTACTACAGACCAAAATTTTAGACTCAAAAGGATTGAAATTTTAGAAATGCATTGGAAGGAAGGTCGACCAGAAAGATAGACTCCAAACTAGGGTTTTTAAAGGTATGTTCACTTAAAACTATTAAAACTTTTGATTGGGATGTATGATTTAGGAGAATCAAAATGAATTCGAAAGAGAAGACATAGAGGATTATATTGGAAAAATTATTATAACTATTTGATATCATTATCCTTAATATATCGATGTTGTAAGTTGAGGGTTGGGGTTAGACCTCAATTAAGAATCAATTGCAATACCTCAATTTATAGGAGATGAAAAAAAATATGAAATCATTCCTATGGAATGGTTTAGAATGGAAATGGAATATGATATGAATCCTTCAACAAGTGGTGGATGAGTATTGACAAGCATACTAGATGGAATTGCACATGGGAAGCATTTGAAAAACTCTTCTCAAATAAATGGATCAAGGATACAAAAATGAAGGAGATGCATAAAATTCAAGATGAGTCAGAAGAAGAAAAGGAAGAGATAAAGAAGAAGGGTGATGATTTATCTAAGATATGATACCTTAATGAAGCACTTATTAAGGAATATAAAAAATTAAAACAAGGAAAGAATAGAAATGGAAAGTGGTAAAAATATGAGTCAAAGGAAGAATTAAAAAATACAAAGAAATAAGTAGACTAAGAAACCATAATAAAAAACTACCATATGAGGTTAAGAGATTAAAAAAGACAAGAAGAATTATCGAAATCAAGAAGAAATGAGGATCTTGGATGAAGAATCTACCAAAATAATTGAAGATGAAATTTGCAAGGAGTTTGAGGAATCCCTAAATGCTAGTGAGGCAAAATTGGAAATGCAATCTAGAATTGAAGAAGGATGTCAGAATTTGATAAATAGGGTGACATTGTAGCTTCAAAAGGAGAAAGAAGACAAGATTCAATAAGGTCACAAGAAGATACTTGAAGAATATGAACTTCATATAGAGGATGTACATGCCAAATATGATGGTATTATCTCTAAGGCTCGAATAATCAAAGACCAAGAAAAGAGGATAGAGGATGTCATTTTCTCTTAAAAGAAGATAGATGAAAGGCGTGTGCGGAGTGAAGGAAAACCGTCAAATGTGAAACCATATCGACACCCTCATTACCAGGAAATATTTCAAGGAAGACAAGAATATCAAAATCAACATTATCAAAGAAGAAGATGGAATACTTATCAATATTCATGGAACAATGCATCACAAAACCATGCCTCAACAAGATATTATTAGAGACCAACAACCACTACAAATTGGACAAGTTACAACGAAAATACATGGAATCAAAAGAAATAAATTATGCAACAACTAGCCACCAAGGATTAAGACAAAAAATAATTTATTTTGGATGGATAGATAATAATCAATAGAATGAAGAAAGAAGGAACATAAGAAAATCATATTACTTGGTTTCATCACATGTGAAGACTTTAATTACAAGATTTGAGGACAAAGCTTGTTGGAGGGTATTATGTTATGACCCAAGGGGGGGCGGCATATATGGGGTTAAATGTATATGATATCACCCCAATGGGGAGCATATATGGGGCTAAATTTACATATAATGTGTAAATGTATATGTAATAGGGTCGGCCTAATAGTAAAGGGGCCTCATGTGTAGCATGTGAATAGGTATATATAGAGATCATGTATTCATTATTGACAAGAGGTGAGTTGTAATGTGCAAATGTATTTGGATATTTTGAGGAGGTTCTCATATTATGTAAGGAGTTATTGTATAACTCATATTTGTTATCTATATTGGAGTTATTATCCATGCTCACATTGGTGTACAAGGTGTGTACATCATGATTGTGCTCTCAAGTAGATCGAATACCTTTGGGTACATTTGTAAATACCTTGGAATGTTTTCAATAACTCTTTGGAATTCCAAGGGGCAGTTGTTGTAGGGGGGGTGGGGGGATATTTTTTTATCCTGACAAAAAAGGGAACTTCTCTTTCACCTAGGGTTTGTGGCCCTCATCCAATAATCTGGTAGAGGATTTTGCAATTTATATGGGATTAAAACTTACAAAAGCATAGCAATTCAAGGAGAATATAGTCATTGGGAACTTGGATATTGTCATCAAGACTTTGAAAAATAAAAATTTTAGTTCATAACATAGTTTTTCTATAATAATACATCGGATTGCTAAGGAACAAGGACGATTTAATAGAATTGAACATTTTCATATTCTTCGGCATATGAACCAAAGGGTGGATTCCCTAGCCAAAGGGGATCATGAATTAGAGCAAGGGAAACTTGAACATGATGGTGAGATTATCATGTATCATATACCTTAAGGAAATTTCTATCCTTAGTCTAGTTGGAGGCACGCCTTGGGTAATTAATTACCCCTCCTTAATGGTCATGACACCTAGTGAAAACATGATCTTCACATAGATTTTTGGTGGGATTGGAAATTGTTTCACCTCGCTTGAATATCATTGTTGGTGTATAAATATGTTCAATATATTACACTCATTTATATGTCAAACCGGGATTCGTAATTGAAAGAGTTGTTACACTATATGTGTCGAGAACAGGTAACCTACCTATGTTTGTTGTATCTCGCTTAAGAAGGAAATAATTAATAACATAATACTTTGTTCTAAGATTTCTGAATGCTTCACACAACTTTAAACTTAGAAGAGAAAACGGATAACAAAACTTCTAAAGCAAACAGTCAATCAAAAGGTTATTTCTTAGGTGACAAGTATGTTCATTCCAGGCTTATGAATTAGAGAGATGAACTTAAGATCTTGTTTCTTGTAGAAATAAAAAACAGTGATTAGCAATCAACTTCAGTCACTCTTGAAACATAAATCAATCCCAACTCTATTCTATTCAAACAAACCTTCTTTAGTACAGGGAGAAGCCAACATGATTGAGAGACTTCACTATGGAACATGAAAATAAGAGATAAAGTCCTATGGTTCTTGTACCCACTGAGAACACTACAATCACAAACTCAAAAATAACAACATTTGCTTAACAATCCCATGCATCAAACTTTTATCAATTAAATGTCAACCTGCAATATTAGAAAAGGAAACTATCTATTTGGTCTAGTATCTAATTACTCACACTAATTTAGAAGCAAATGATTCTATGCTGAACTTTTAAAATGTATTTGAAATCATTGATAACACACCACTGTTAAATACTCACACAATCACACAAAGCATGTACAGGGAGGTTTACCTTGGTTGGGGTGGTGAGCCCTTGCCGAATCAATAAGGTACCTCTAAAAAGATAACAGACTAAAACCTTCTAATCATACTCAGGAATTGCACAACAGATTATTTGTATTTCTTCAACTTGTAAATTGAATCAGCAATTCATCATCTCGTACATTAAAACAATATGTATTATCTGGTTCTTGCTACTTGCTTCATTACATCCATATTATTCTATTGCCTATACATCATCCCTTATAAAGAAGGTGAGCCGATACTATCAATATCTAAGGATAAGTATCAAATAGTTTTTAAAATATTACAATTGGTATTTCACATCGAATCTTTAGGGATGGACTTCATCCTCATGACACGAAGTGCATGAGTAATGAAGTCTATCATGATCTCAAAAAATACTTCAGAGACTTCGATCCAACTGAATTCTTGGAATCTCCATCAACATACTCGTTCTACAGGTGAATTCTAGAAATAGGGGGTTGGTACCAGAATACACACAGTCGCAACCCTGAGTACCAAATTAGGTGCACGACTTAGTACCGGAATAGCGCGGAGTGTGCAAGTACCGAAATGGATGTTGAGTTGTGCTAGTACTTGATGCCATGTTGTGTGGGTATTGGAATAACGTTGAGCGGATAGTACCGAAATAGGTGGGGCTTCGGGTACCGGAATAAACTTGGTACCGGATCACCTTGTAGCTGTAGTATCGGAATAGTGAGGTACCAGATCAAAACTTCTTAGGATTCAAACAATTAGGATCATATAAAATCAAACATTTTAATCAAATTAACTCAAGAAAATTAAACAAATCATGCCTTAATCATAATTTACCTCTCTATGCACATGGACAAGGTCATCATGTGTATTTACGGAGGAAACAGTCAAGTATATACTCATATCATAGGAAAAATAGGTTCATATATAGGGTAATATAGGGCATTATAAGTGTCAAAATGGAGACTCAACATTTACCCCATGCTAAAGTCATTGCATGTCCCCATGCAACAACATAAAAACTGGTACTCAAAAACGTTATGCAAAATTGAACCATTCCCCATCATTTCTCTGGCTGTAGGATGTTAAAACCGTAAGCTTCGCTCCTCAGTTCCTTCTTAATTACTTTGGTCTATTGGATCAATCGTAAGACTTTGATGATTTTAGCAGAGACCTCTGCAATTTGCTCTTTTAATTGTGCATTCTCTGCCTTGATGTGCTTATCCAATACATGGTACTCTGCAACTTCTTGTTTCAGCTTCCCAATCTTCACTATCAATTGTTGTTTGCTCAGAGATTTGTCCGGACTAGATGTGGTTGTTTTCTTAATCACCTCCTCTCAGGCTTCCTTTTCCTTTCTTAGACCCCTCAAAGTTTATGTCACCAACCCCTTTGTCTCACTAATCATAGCTCCATAGCCACTTCCTTTTTCTAGAGAATTCAAGATATCAATGGGTTCTCCTTGAAGAAAAGGCATACATGGAACTGTTGTTTGCTTGGACATGCTTTTGGTGGTCCTTCGTATGGGAGGTGAGACTTCCTCAGATTTGTTGATAGGGGTCTAAGTCTCCTCAAATAGCTTTTGATTCTTCATCTTAATAGCAGTTGTAGGCCTGGAGACTTGTTTCTCCTGTGTCGATTTGATTTTTATCTTGAAAGACCGAAGTGTGGGTTCTGGAGTCTGCCTCTGCTGATCAATCCTCATTCATATTCTGGAAAATTGAGGTGTAGGTTTGGAAATTTGTTTCTTTCAAGCCTTCCCCATTTTGATCTTTCCTTTGTTTCCACTTGTCATCTGAGGAGTTTCTTCTAACTCACTAATTGATTTTTGAGGAGACACGGTAACTACCTCGGGGGTATTTTCCAACTCCTTAACCGATTCTTGAGGGGGATCAACAGTTGCCTCAGGGATATCATGTGAAATCTCATGTTGATCTGTCTTATTCTTATTTTGTTTCTTACTCTATGACAGTTGATCTTTAGGACTCAATATTGAGCTAGGTACTTTAGATTGGGCAGGCTTCTCCTTCTCAGATGTGGTGGGGCCTTCTAGGATTCGTTATGTTGGCACACTCTCTTTTTGACCCTTTTTATTGCTCTGCATGTTGAGTTCATGGGTCCTCTCCAATTGGTTGGTTGGTTCTAGTGATAACTCAATGGTTGCTTCAAGAGCTTTGTCTGATCGTTCCCCTAGCTCGAAGTCTTTATTTTGTCTTTTATCTTTTGGAATCGAGATAGGACTTATTTTCTAAGATTGGGTGGATTTCTTCTTTCTGGATGTAGAAGGCTCCCCTGCAACAGACTTTCCTTTCTCCAATCCCTCAATAGGCTGGGATGATTTGGGTGCAACAATGGATTCCTTATTTATATATGTATTAGTCTCCCCTACAACAGAAGTTTCTTTCTCCAATCCCTCAATAGGCTGGGATGAGATGGGTGTAACAGTGCCTTCTTTACCCCCTGATGCCTTCCTTCTGTCTTTCTTTTCCTTTCATCTTGACCCCTCACTGTGTATTCATGCTTCATGTTCCTCTACAGATTTAGACATTTCTTCCTGAGAAAAATTCTATTGGAGTAGTTGCTTCAAACTACCACCTTGTGTCCTCAAGGCATGGACAACCAAAAATTTTATTAGGCCATGGTGATGAAGGCTAGTTTTGGGTTTCTTGGAAGTTGATTTCACTCCTCTCACCATTTTATTTAAACTCATCAATAGGAAGTGAGGAAAATCAATTTGTGGCCCTCCTTCAAAATGTGATAAAAGTTTCAAGTGATAAATGAAGGTTACTACATACCTCCCTTCACAGGTGAGAAATCTCTGCAAACTCATGAGCATCGTCCAATATTCCTCTTTGATGTAGCTTCAAGGAATGCCCTTAGTCCAATCGGGGTCTTGATATTCTAGCTTGAGAAATTTTTGACAAAGCTTCCTGTCAACAATCACCCTCTTGAAGTATTTTTCTCCAACCGAAGGGAAGCCTGTAGCTTCTGCTATGGTGGCCTCCAAAATTTTCAACTTCATATCTCCAAACTGCACACTTTCTCCATTATATGTATGTGCAAAAGAAAGAGAGACTCCTTCATGATGGCCTTTAAACTTTTCCAAAAATGAGACCCATCTGGCATGTTCATATTTCTCCCTACAAGCTTGATATTTTGTTGTTTCCCTGTATAATTGAAATATGGGCTCATGCCTGTCGACCCCCATGCTAGCTTAAAATGATTCTTTATGTCATATGAGGCAGGGACAAAGGATCGAGGGTTGAGTACCAGATCGACACATACCGTAATGGAGTATCGAATCAACTCAGATCGTGATGGAGTACTAGATTAGTGCAGACCATGATGGAGTACTAGATCGGTGCAGACCGTGATGGAGTACCAGAAGGAGATAAGTATGAAAAAGATATGAAGGCACGTGATAATAAAATGGTAAATAATGCTCATCTGGATGGAAAATCCATCCAAAGGAACGTTTATAAATTGAGATTCATTTTACAACAGTCACATCGAGGGTAATGATGGCACGGTAAGACGGGTCGAATCCATTAACAACTTACAAACTCGTATGAGAGTTGGCATCAGACCATATTCACGAGAGTGTTAGATAATGATGACAGGAGATGTGGTCGTTATGACCAAAACTCACGAGTATGAAATCGGCTGATGTCATCGGTATCATGGTTTGACATGCATAACAATGCGGCTCGAGTCATTCATATGGAACGATAGTGAATCATGGAATTATGAGGTTTCTCTACTAGATAAATAGAAAGGCATGAATTTGGTCCTATGAGAAACACAATGACCTCGTACTCTCAACATTTCGGGAAATAGGGACGTTTACTTCATACAGAAATGTAGATGAGGATTTACAAAAGTTATTGGTAGGGAGTGTGTCATAATTTGAGAGTAACCATATGTTTAATGCATAATCAGTCTAATTTCTTTAATAAAACGAAAAATGTTGAATCTATATGTCCTAGTACTAAAATCGAGCAGTAAAACTTGAAGATATGATTAGAGCTACCAGTCACCTTATTACCAGTACCAGATCACTTGAGTACCAGATCACCTGAGTGCAGAGTTATGGTCAGTACTGGATTAACGTAGAAACGTTTTTCAGTACCGGATGAGCACAGACTTTCTCCTTTGTTACCGGATGAACATAGAGATGTGGTCTAGTACTGGATGAGCGCAGAAATGACCATGGGTATCGAATGAACAGAGAGGCGATCATTGGTACCAGATGAGCACAGAGAGATGGTTCAGTACTGAAATAGTGCAAAAATGACCATTGGTACCAGATGAACAAAGAGGTATGGTTCAGTACTAGAATAGAACAAAAATGACCATTGGTACCAGATAAGCACAAAGGTGGACATTGTATTTTGGTACTTGAAGAAATTTTGACACAGCACCTGGTGGCAGTGTTTTGTAGACTGGAACTTTTTTAGGTTTCACCTTGTAGAAGTAGCTGGTGTTTTCTGGTGCTCTGGAAGAGGACCTGTGATCTGATTCAACTGAAAAACCATGTAGATGGAAAAAATACCAACACTAGATGAACGAATTCTAAGTTTGCATCAGAATAATGCAAAAATAATTTGGTGATTGGAATCCAAGTTCTGTGACAAGAGGGTATTTTGTAATTGGATGATCATATGTTGAGATTTAGAACCCTCCTCTTTTGGAACCAGGCTGATCATTGCCCCTATTGGCACTTCCTTTTTATTACAAAAATAATAATCCTAACTACTACTTCTTTGTGGATTTTTATCGAGCCCAGATTAGTTAATGCTCTCCGGTGTTTTCAATTTTAAAGAGTCTAAAAAACTTAAAGAAAACTTTATATACCATCCCATGGATTTTTCTCGAGCCCGGGCCAGTTACTACTTGCCGGTATTTTCAATTTTAAAGAGTCTGGAAAACTTAAAGAAAAATCTATATACTGTCCTATGGATTTTTCTCGAGCCTGGGCCAGTTCCTGCTCGTCGTTGTTTTCAATTTTAAAGAGTCTAAAAAACTTAAAGAAGACTCCATCTGGTAAATGTCCTCCGTATTCATTTATCTACATGAGAACACAAACAACTTTTTGTTTTTGTTAGTTATATCAAAAAGAAAAGTTCTATATAATGACACACCTATGTACATAGCTAAATTAATTCATGCAATTGAACTTACTGCGGTGGGTCAGTAGGAGGAGAGATCCTCTTGCTTACCAGTTGCAATTTCGGAATTCTGAAGAACATTTTTGACAAAATCCTCTTTGGATAGAGGCTTGTGATAAACCTTCAGTCGATGCCCATTTATGACAAAAGGAGTATGATTCTCATCGATCGTCTTTATCCTTACTGAACCATTTTCATAAACTGTATCAACCTCATAGGGTCCCAACCATACAATATATAATTTACCTTTAAAATTTTTGAACCTACTATCATATAGGAGGGCTCAATCACTTGACTGAAAGGACTTCTTTTTTATGTACTTGTCATGCCATTTAGTACTTTTCTCTTGTATAATGGTGGTCCTTTGTAGAGCATCTTGTCTTATCTCATCAAGCTAATTTAATTGTAATAGCCTCTGTTTTTTATCTTCATTCAGATCCATCCCTAATTGTATGGTAGTCCTGAAGGTTTTACTTGAAATTCTATGGAAAGTAGTACCTGCTTCCCATACACCAACTCATAAGGTGTATGGCCTGTTGTATTTCTCCAAGCTATCTTATACGCCCATAAGGCGTCAGGTAACCTATCAACCTAGTCTTTGTGATGCAACTGAACGGTCTTGGTGAGGATAGCCTCTATCATCTTGTTGGTTGATTCCACTTGCTCGTTTTCTTGGGGGTGATAAGGTGAAGTTTTTTGTGTTTGATCATGTACTGTTCAGTAAGAGCCTTGACCAAATTTGAGGTGAATTGGGTTCCTTGGTCAGTGACTATTTCCTAAGGTACATTGAAACGAGTAAATATTTCTTCAAAGACAAATTCTACAACAGATTGTTCATTAGCAGAATACAGAGCTTTAGCTTCCACCCATTTAGTTACATAATTTGTGCAGACCAAGATGTACTTCTTCCTTCGAGACATAGGGTTGATATGCCCTACAAAATCCAGAGCCCATTTTTCAAAATTTTCAATTACTACCTGGGCTTGGAGGGGCATCTCATCGATTGCAGTAGGTTTTCCCATTCTTTGGCAGTCATCACAAATGGCCACATACTTCTTTGCATCTTTAAAAATATTTGGCCAACAGTAGCCAGACTATAGAATATTGTATGTTGTCCTTTTGTCAGCAAAATTGCCTCCACATGGACCATCATGACAGGCTCTGAAAATATCATGCATCTCATCCTCTCGAGCACACCTTCTGATCACCAAGTCAGGCTCAGTTCGGTATAAGCAATCATCATGCCACATGTAATTGGCACTTAGCTGGACAATTCTTTATTTCTCTCGAGAGGACATATTCTGAGGTAGATTTCCTGTTACAATATAGTTGGCTACATCTGCATACTAAGGAGTATAAGTAGAAATAGCAAACAAATTCTCATCTGGAAAATCATCATCTACTGGAGTATTATCACTTGCATGAATGAGTCTAGACAAGAAATCATCAACTAAATTGTATTTTCCAGACCTATCAATGATGGTGATATTGAATTCTTGTAGTAATAGAAGCCATCTAGTTACTCTAGTATTTGTAACAAGATTTTTCATTAAAAATATGATAGTTGAATGGTCGGTATGTAAAAAGACTTCATACCCTGTTAAGTAGTGTCTAAACTTGTTGATGGCATGTACAACTGATAAAAATTATTTTTCCGTGACAGTGTAATTTACTTTAGTAGGTGAAATATTATTGCTGACAAAGTATATAGCATAAGGAATCTTGCCTTCCCTTTGTCCTAAGACAGCCCCCAAAGCAGTATCTAAGGCATCTGTGAAAATATGAAAAGGAAGAGACCAATTTGGTCCTCTTAAAATAGGGGCACTTGACAGGTTTGTTTTCAAGATTTCAAAGGAGATTTGACATTGTTCATTCCAACAAAATTCAACATCTTTTGTTAACAGTTTGAATAGGGGGTCAGCTAGATTTGTAAATTTTTGAATGAACCTCCTATAGTAACTAGCATGCCCTAAGAAACTTCTGACTTCTTTTTGTGATCTAGGAATATTGATTTGGGAAATAATGTCAATCTTGGGAGGGTCTACTCTTATTCCAGTACTGTAGATGTGGTGACCCAAAACAATTCCTTCAATGAGCATCATTCTAGAATTTTCATGACTGAGTGAAAGGTTTGTTTCTTTACACCTAACCAGTACTTTCTCTAAATTGTCCAATGCTTGTTGGAAATCATCCCCATACACTGTGAACTCATCCATATAGACTTCCACACAATCATGGGTCAAATCAGAGAAAATGGCCAAGACATCCCTTTGAAAAGTAGCAAGGGAATTACATAAACCAAAAGGAAGAACTCTATAGGAATAGGTCCCCCAGAGGCAGGTAAATGTGGTTTTATCCTGGTCTTCTGGTGAAATTTGGATTTGATTGTAACCACTAAACCCATCTAAGAAAGAAAAATACCTCTTCCCAGACAAAGTGTCCAAGACCTCGTCTATGAAAGGAAAGGGAAAGTAATCTTTGTAGGTATCCTTTTTTAATTCTCAAAAGTCCACACAAATCCTCCATTTACCATTATTCTTAGGGACGATAACTAATGGGGAGACCCACTTGCTATCTGATATAGGATAGATGAAATTGGCTTGCAGGATTTTCTGGATTTCTTCTTTCACTATGTCTTTTAAGGTTGGATTCATTCTTCTTTTGGGTTGCCTAGCAGTTCTGATTTGATCATTAGTGTAAATATGATGCATGCAATTGTTTGGAAGGATCCCTTTAATGTCAGAGTAATCCCATGCAAAAGCACCAGATTTCCCTTGAATCATATGTATCAACTTTTGTTGTTGATTTGTTTCTAGGCTAGCATTGATATACAAATATTTTCCAGGACTGATTTCAACAGTCTGAATAGTTGATTATTTTCCTTCATATATTTGTGAAATGGTGGCTACTGTATAGGTGGAAGGGTGCCAAATTTTTTGGAATTCATAGCTAAATATATGTGTATATTTAGGAAAATATTGAGGATATTCAATGCATGCTAAATCAGCCAAGAATAGACTTAAAATTTGTTCTTCAGTTTTCTCTTGAAATCCTTTTACATGTTCGAGTGTCAACAAGGGATGAGTGAAATCCTCATCCCCATAAGGATTATCCAACCAGAAAGGAACCTCATTGGATGTTTGGGCAGGGGGGAAAAGGATAAGTTTTTGACTTTGAGTGGCATTGGAAATTGTCATCTCTCTAGATCGACAACTAATAAATTCATCAGCAGTGGCCAACCAAGGTCAGAAAAGTGCTATTGGATGTCTTGGTTTGGAAGATTTTGGATGAATCACTAAGAAATACATAGGGTATTCCCAAGAATCCAAGGTAACTGTTATATCATCTAAACTTCATGTTGGGGTTATGACTAATTTGTATGCAAGCTCCAGCAAATTTTGTGTTGGTCTTAGGTGATCTAGTTGCAGCATTTTCATAGTGTGAACCGACATAAAATTTATTGCTACCCCTAGATCAATAAGTGTGTTTACAAAGAAACATCGTTAATTTATATGGTTACCACTGGGTTTCCTGGATCACTATATTTGGATGGCATTTCTGTGATAAAATCTGACAACTATCCAACCACTTGTATGACAGAAGGCTCCTTCCTCTTCCTCCCTGGATTTTTAATGCAAATACACCTTGAAATTTTAGCATAAATAGGTATATCATTCATGGCATGAAGTAGGGGAATCTTTACACATATATTTCTAAGTTCAGTTTCTAGATTATGTCCTAGAGGTTCCTCAAAGTTCTTCTGGATAAGGAGGAGAGTTCGTTTTCTGAGGTGTTTCTGTTGCATGAGAATGGTGACGAGGATTTTCTTGTTGTACAGGGGTGTTTCTTTCTTCATTTAATTGATTAACCATTTGTTCTTCTCTTTGAATTGTTTGAATATGTATTTGTTCTTCTTCTTGAACTGTGTAATTATCTACTTGTTCTTCTTCTTGAATAACCACAGTAGGATTTGTTTTATTTACAACCCTCCCTGATCTTAATTCAATTCCATTAAATGGAGCCAGAGTTATTACATAAGTGGGGAAGGTTTGTACTTCTAGGTTTTGTACAGTTTGTGTAGGCATGTTATTTGGATTAGGGATAGGTTGTGCAGGAATAGGGGTAGGCTGAGGAGGGTTTTGAATAGGTGCAGCTTGCATTTGTTGCTGAAAATTTGGATTCATATGCAGTGCAAGTTTTTGTTGCAGTTGTGGGGGTGGAGGAAGAGCAAGAGGATTAAATCCTGGGAGAAACTGAGAAATATTTGAAGGGTATTGTGGGTAGGTGGGAAAATTTGTTGGTTGAAAGGTAACATTCCCATATGTAGGCCCTCTCCATCCTTGTTGCCAAGGTTGGATTTGTGGCTGTTGTGGTGACCATTGAGGATAAGACATGGGAGGTACCCATTGTTGTTGTGAATATTGTGTAGTAGGGTTTGCAAACATATTGGGATTTTGTTGTCTCCATGGCCTCTTAGAGGGGTAGGATGTTTCATGAGGCTCTCCTCCTCCCTTGAATATGGATTTAAGTCTAGGTAAAGAAGGGTACTCATTGGTAGGGTTATACTCTGTACAGAGGCCACATATTTCAATAACATTAAGGGGGCATTCCTTTTCAGGATGCTTTTTCCTACACCGATGACAGAAAATTGCCAAAGCAACATTTTCTTCTTCTTGTTTCCTTTTAATTTTTATGGTATCAAGTTGGGAATTGATGGTGTTTAGGATGTTTGTTTTGAATTTTTCTAATAGATTCACCAATTCAATCCTAGTAACACCTCCTGATGTGGGTTTAACAATTATGTTTGTAGGATCCCTTACACTTTTTCCTATTTTGGCTTGACTACGGGAGTATCTTTTACAATACTCTGTTATGTTTGCAAATGGATTTTGGTACACATATCCATAACTCATGAGGTTTAGTAATTCAATGCAGTCATCCCTCACCCCCTTTAGGAAGATAGTCCTAATTGTGGATGTGTCTAAGGAAAACTGCTTAGTCTTTTGGTAGTTGTATAGGAACCTCTCTAGGTAATCTTCCAAGCTCTCTTCCTCAGATTGTTTCATTTTAAATATGTCATTCCTAGCATCCCTAGGTCTACAGTAATCTTGATATTTCTGGAGGAAGGTCTCCTTCATACCATCCCAAGATAAGATAGTGTGTTCTCCTAAGCTCATAAACCACCTTAGTGTTGAATCTTTTAGTGTAGATGGAAAGAGTTTTAATTTTTGTGCATTATCAATGTAATTATAACTTCTACATATTATATCAAATTCAAACAAAAATGAGTCAAGGTCTTTTGTTGACATACCATGGAAGTTAGGTAGTGAGGACAATGGAATTTTCTTCATGGCAACGTCTCTAGCGATTTCCAGTATGGGGAATCCAAATGTCTATGTTTCACTAGCTGCATTTCCTTCCTCTTTTACCATATCTCCAAACTGTTTGTAGGGTGGTGGTGATGTCTCTCCACTAAGTGATGGTTCAACCACTGGGTTTTTTGGTATATCTAACTATTCCAATGTCTTGTGTGGTTCCCCAATGGAAGATTCATCTTCCTATATCACTACCTCTGTTTCTTTTCCAGCTCCTCCTTCTGATGGGGTTGTCAGTGCTTCCCTTATTGCATGTTGTCTTATGCTTTCAATCTGAACAGTGGCTTCAGATTTAGTGTCTTTGGTTGTTGTTTCAATTGTTTCCTTTGAGCTTTCTCCTCTGAGAATTTTTACTGCATGAATTTTAGTTAAATTAGTTTGGGGGGGGGTTGTTATTTGTTTATCTAACTTTTCTAAAATTTTGGAAGCAATAAATCTACCTTTATTATCCCTATACCTACTCATAAAAGAAATTCCAATACAAAAACACAAATTTCTAACTATCAAAAGTAAGAGGACAACCTGACTTTGGAGCAACCCCACCAAAGTGGATGCACAGGTTCTTACCTCTCGTCTTACCGTCTTCTCTCCACCCTCAGATTGTCCTTAAATCCAATCCAAACTCATCAAACCAATCAAAAATTCAAAATGCTACCTATTACCTTTTACAACTCCTTGGCAACGGTGTCAAAATGTTGGTGTATAAATATGTTCAATATATTACACTCATTTATATGTCAATCTGGGATTCATAATCAAAAGAGTTGTTACACTATATGTGTCGAGAACAGGTAACCTACCTATGTCTGTTGTGTCTGGATTAAGCAGGAAATAATTAATAACATAATACTTTTTTCTAAGATTTTTGAATGCTTCACATAACTTTAAACTTAGAAGAGGAAACTTATAACAAAACTTCTCAAGCAAATAGTCAATCAAAAGGTTCTTTCTTAGGTGACAAGTCTGTTCATTCCAGGATTATGAATTAGAGAGATGAACTTAAGATCTTGTTTCCTGTAGCAATCAAAAACAATGATTAACAATCAACTTCAGTCACTCTTGAAACAAAAATCAATCCCAACTCTATTCTATTCAAGCAAACCTTATTTAGTACAGGGAGAAGCCAACATGATTGAGAGAATTCATTATGGAACATGGAAATAAGAGATAAAGTCCTATGGTTCATGTACCCATTGAGAACACTATAATCACAAACTCAAAATAACAATATTTGCTTAACAATCCAATGCATCAAACTTTTATCAATTAAATGTCAACCTGCAATATTATAAAAGGAAACTATCTATTTGCTCTAGTATATGATTACTCACACTGATTTAGAAGCAAAGGATTCTATGTTGAACTTTTAAAATGTATTTGAAATCATTGATAACACACCACTATTAAATACTCACGCAATCACACAAAGCATGTACAGGGAGGTTTACCTTGGTTGGGGCAGTGGGCCCTTGCCGAACCAACAAGGTACCTCTAAAAAGATAATAGACTAAAACCTTCTAATCATACTCAGGAATTGCACAACAGATTATTTGTATTTCTTCAACTTGTAAATTGAATCAGTAGTTCATCATCCCGTACATTAAAACAATATGTATCATTTGGTTCTTTCTACTTTCTTCATTACATCCATCTTATTCTATCGCCTATACAGCATCCCTTATAAAGAAGGTGAGTCGATACTATCAATATCTAAGGATAAGTATCAAATAGTTTTTAAAATATTACAATTAGTATTTCACACCGAATCTTTAGGGATGGACTTCATCCTCATGACACGAAGTGCATGAGTGATGAAGTCTATCGTGATCTCAAAAACTGCTTTAGAGACTTTGATCCAACTGACTTCTTGGAATCTCCATCAACATACTCGTTCAAATAGTGAATTTTGGAAACAGGGGTTTGGTACTGGAATACACATAGTCACAAACCTGAGTACCATATTAGGCGCATGACTTGGTACCAGAATAGCACGGAGTGTGCAGGTACCAGAATGGATGTTGAGTTGTGCTATCACTGGATGCCATGTTGTGCGAGTACTAAAATAACATTGAGCAGACAGTACCTGAATAGGTGGGGCTTTGGGTATCATAATAGACTTGGCACCGGATCACATTGTAGTTGTAGTACCGGAATAGTGAGGTACCGGATCAAAACTACTTAGGATTCAAATGATTAGGATCATATAAAATCAAACATTTTAATTGAATTAACTCAAGAAAACTAAACAAATCATGCCTTAATCACAAGTTACCTCTCTATGCATATGAACAAGGTCATCAGGTCTATTTATGGAGGAAACAGTCAAGTATATACTCATAGCATAGGCAAAATAGGTTCAGATACAAAGTAATATAGGGCATTAGAAGTGTCAAAATGGAGACTCAACAATCACCTTGGTTTTTCTATGTGTCCAGTGTTCATTGAAGTTGATGGATTGTACCTATAGATAATTAAGTTTGGAAGTGGGAGATCTTCCCCCTATCCATATTCATCATTAATCATAACACTCGTTCAAGAAATCATATTTGTCTCCTACAATTTGAAAATGTGTTAGTGTGTAGGCTCTCTATCAAGAATTTTCAAGCAAGGAAATGTAGAACTTTGGATCTGGGTTCTATATTTCTTATTCCTTCTCCTTCGCCCAGTCTTAATAGTAAATTATTTCCTAATTTCCCTTGATTTTTATCATCATTATTCCTAATGATATCTAGAACTATTTCAATCGTGTGGAAAAGGAACAAAGTTAATTGTGGTTGTCCTAGCTGTTATGTTCAGGAGGTCAAAATATTGGTGTGTGTCCAAAGCATTGAACTAGAATTGTAGAGGAAAAAAGTGGTCAACCTTGAGGAAGAAGTCCATATCCAGGAGAAACGAAGGGACAAGGAGATTACATTAGTTTTGGAAGCAGTCAAAAACCAAGGTTATAAAATTCAGTTTCTCCATAGTGATAATCATGATCTCAAGAAGACTCTAGCTTTCATGCAACAATCCAAATCAATTGTTAATAATTACACTGGTTGATCTGCATGTTCCTTTGTAGCGAAAATTGGTGTCATAGTTCCTCGATCAATTCAAGGGAAGAATCAAATCAATGACCAAAAATAAAATGTGGACACTACACTCAAGCTCTAATAGCTAGGTCATGTGTTTTGTGAAGTTTTATTTCTATTAAGCTCCTTTGTTAGAATTTACACCTACAAGCAAGCTATAAATCATCTTCGAGAAAGTAGACAAACAAGAGTATGAATTGTCTTATCATAAGAGACTCTTGGACTTTAATTTTGAAATTTTGTAACTTTCTATTGTTCAACCATGTCACAACCTCTTTATAATACAAAGCTAGTCGTTCTTGTTAAAAAAACAAAAAACTTTGGAGTTATAAAATAATGGAGGGTTTATATATTTGAACTTCTAGTGAGAAAAATTTTGTAATTACATATTGGTTTCGATTTCTTAACATTTTTTCCATGTTGTTAGAGATTTTCACTTTATATGGTTTCCCTTGGATACTTCTAAGTTCAATTTCCTTTCCTTTTGAGAAAACTCTCATGAAAAATTCTTGAAAAATAAGAGCCATTATGCCCAATGATTGTAGACATTGGACCCCTAATATAACATCAATGTGTCCCATTTGGATTGCAATCATTGGGTTATCTAGTAAATACTCCTCCACGGTGAGCTTAATACTATGACACTTCATTGAATAATTTATGGTTCCTCCATCTGTAATCATTACTTGAAACTCTAGTTCTAGATATATGAATCAATTGAGAATTTTAGCTAATTGCAGGTAATGAAGTTATGAGTACTAACAAAACTAATCAACGTTGTTAGCTTTTTTATTTTTTATATAGCCTTCTATTATGATAGTTTGAGGAGAGATAATTCCAACCAATGCATGGCAAGATACAGTGGGATTAGTCTCTTCTAGTTCTAGATCTTGAGACATTTCTAGTAGTCAAACTTCTTCCTCTTCACAATCTATGTAAAAAAAAATCCTCTCACCACACTTATGCCCCTTATTGTATTTTCTATCATAATTGAAACATGGTCCCTTTTCTCTTATTTCATCCATTTTTTGAGTTGTAAACCTTGTAGGTTGAGTGAAGTTAGGAGAGGGAACATGGAGCTCTATCTAGCTATTAGTGGCCACCCTTATAGTGGCCATAATTTTATTTTAAACTATCCTTTCCACACTAAAATCATACTCTAATTACTTAAGTTCCTAGAGACACGCCTCATATTGAATGTTCTCCTTTAAATTTCCCATAAAAGATCCAACAAATTATCTTTTTGAATGTTGTTTACTCCAAGACTCAACTTTTAAAATTGCTAAATGTGCTCTCAATTGGACCTCTTTGTTGGAGATTTATCAATTGGCTAAAGGATGTGGTGCTATTAATATCTTTGTGTTGTGTTATCAATTCATCCATTAAATTGGACCAAGAGAAATAGAATTATTTTTGCATTCACTACGCCATTGGTACAACACAAATTGACTAGGTTCTAAATAAAAGGATGCAATAATTACCTTCTATAAATTTGGTGCTTGGTGGAGATAAAAGAATCACTCCACCTAGAATATCCATGATATAGGATATTTACCATCAAACTTCTTCATATTGATCTTGGGAATGAAGTAATTATTTGTCCATGAGTTGAACCCCTAAGGGTGTTGATCTTGTAGTAATGAATAATCGATATTCTGGGACTCAATCTCTTTGTTCTCCAAATGTTGTAAAACTTTCCCCATTGTGATTGGAATTCAATAATTTTGTTTCACTTATTTTCATGATTTCCCTACGTCATATTATCAATTTTAGGGAGCCTCTAATCTAGCATATGTAAGAGCATGGCTTCCATGGAAATTTGTACTTATTCCATCTAACACACCGACCCCCTAACCCTTACTTAGGCTGGTGGGCCATCTAAATTTCCTCTTCCTCAACTCGATTATTTTCTATCTCTAAGTCTCGTAGATGGATTCTGCTCACCAAGAGCTTCCATCGGTTGTAACTATATTCAAAACAATCTCTAAATAGAAAGTTATAGCCTCTCGAAGTTTTCAGTATCTCAACTACTAGATCCACCTCACTTCCACATGGCATCCACATGGAATCCTTCCACTCATGCTATATGATGTGGAACTAAACTAAAATCTGGAATGGAACCTACCACTTAGCTCATCGGGATTTCCATATTTACATCTCTGATCATCTGGGACGATATTCATCATCGTCGGGGTTCTACTCCTTAGGAGTTGTGAGTAACCCCAACAATAAATTTTAGACAATGAACTTCTCTAGTGGTTCTAGACCTAGATATAACGATTCTCAGTCCTTAACATTTGACAACACGGATCATATCAACGCCTCTGACTTGTGCAATGAATAACGTCTGTTCATTGAACCTGTTCTAAGGTGAATAGGTGGGACCTACACAGATCCATAGTTGAGATTTCGCATCGCCTCTTTGTAGACCCATAGTTGTCGTTTAACCTTTATATCCTCTTCATCGTCAGCTCAACTTTTTGGCCTTACTTTGGACCTCTGTCCACCATCTTCCAAAGAGCGGTTGGGATCTATGACATATGGATTTAATGGGCATGTGTTAAGGAAAAGACTTAAAGGCATCCACATACAATGAGGCCAATCTCATCCCTTCGACCCATAAGTTGTCGACACATGTCACCTTTAAAGACATGTTGGTTGCAATTTTGGCACCCTCATCAGCATAACGTCACTTCTCCCTTTATGCCTCGTGTAAGTGGGACCCACAACAATCTACAGTTGAGATTTAATCTCGCCTATGTATCAATCGACGATCCTCACTCTTTCCCAAGTATTTGTTTTCATCGGCACTCCCTCATCATCATCATCATCATTTTCGGAGCTTCTTGCTCCTTTCCTTAGTTTATTTAATGCATCATCTTCCCAATGATCTATCTCAATATTCCCTTCACGTCAGATCGATGGTTTTCGATAGATCTAGGACTTCTTCGTCGTCAAACCCCCTTTTTTTCTCTGCCTATCAACTCGTAACTTCCAACAACCTCTCCCTTCAGTGTGTGGTTGAGATTCATTGACCATGCCAAATCGATGACTACAATCTTCCCCGATTCATCACAAGTTTTTCCTTTGGACAATGGTCCAAAATTGAGATTTAGCCAACTTCAAGGATTTTTTAAGGGATTTACCCAATCTTCAAGAGTTTTGAGACTTAATTTGAGACCACATAGACTTTCTAACTTCATCAAAGGGGATTTCTTGCATGTCTTAAAATATTTCCACCTAAGCATTGGATGATCTCTCAAGCTTAAAGCCCTTTTCATCCATACAAGGGTTCTTCTAAAACCAGGGTATTCCAATCACCCTCCAATTGAATATTTTGTCCATATATTGCAAACTTTCCTCTCAAGGATGAAAGAATCTCTGAACCACTTGGTATCCTTACAATGAGCATTCATTTTCATGAGTTATCAATTTGATAGGGAAAACAAACAATCACATTCCATTTCACTTAGGAATTCAACCATTCCATGCATATTTTTCAAATTTAATAATCAAACCAGAAAAAACATATTTACAACATTAGACATCAAGTAAAGTTAGACACTTATATGTTCAATGAATGTGACAACTAGCCAACTGACTAAGAGGGGACACCTTTCCTCCCAACCTTAGGCCATGTTGCAGAGTACCTTCCTGCAGCATGCCACCCCTATTCCAAACCATGATATCACAAGGGAATGATTCAATTGGTTTTTCAACTCAGAATGATCTAGAAAGGTTGCTCTCCTCCCTCCACTAACAACAACAGAAGTTTCTCCCTTCCCACTAAGATCATGGCTTCCACGGGTTTATCAGGTTCACTCCCCAACTGGATTTCCTCTGCACAAGGGATCCCCTTCTCTATTATGTATTCCCTCGATGACATCCCCTTACCAGGGTCAATTTATGTCCAGTAAGTACCAATTTTCGGCCCTCTATTGCTCCAGTCTAGATTTGGGTCTCCTATGTTTCATGGTGATCATCAATATTTTAGATGAGCCTCCTATTTTATTCAAGGAAATATCTCTAATTTATTCTTTTCTTTGATTATGCAACAATGAATGCTTATGTTCACTATGCCATCAACCCATGAGTATGTTGTTCACTTTCTCTTCTCCATAATTTTATCCTCTCTGCACTATGTTCTCTCTTCTCTGTATATTTTTGTGTCTATTGGTCTCTCTCTAATACCACTCTTGGTGACCAATGTTCTCTCTCTCTGTATATTTCCTCCTCTTACTCTTATGGTGATGTTTTCCACCTTTTTCCTCTTCTTCCACCAATCCCTTGGAATTGTCATGGCTTCTGATGACATGACATGTTTTCTGGGGTCTATCATCCTAAAAGGGAAATTTTGTGGGTGTCTTATTTGTCATATCATTCAATTGACCCTTTGTTTTCTTCAAGAGACCAAAATTGTCATCTAACTTCCATAATTGGTCACGTACTCCATGCAGATTTGGGCACATTGATAGGCATGTGTTTTTGTTTTGCAATTATACGCTAGCTTTTTAAGCAATGTTTCTATTTTTTTCACTAAAACATCTTACCTTCGCTTCACCAATCCACTTCATCAATTCCACCTATGATATCATGGCTATTACTTTCAAGGATTTTCCCCCTCATTAAGTTGTCTGGTGTTTTTCATTAATCAAAACATAATTGCAAGATTCATAGACACATTTTATGAAGTCTTGGCATAATTACAATCATGGGGGTAAACAGAGTGTTATGTTCCCCTCCCCCTTAAGGAAACATTATCCTTAGTCTTTGAAACACCATATATATACAATTATACAAAAAAACAAAAATGGGTATTCCATCCTCATGGAATATTCCATCTCCCAAGTAGCTTCATCTACTCCAAAGTGATTCCATTGCACCTTGACCTACATGATTTCTCAGTTCTAGAGCATTGTTCCTCTCCTATCCAGGATGCATTAAGGTTCGAGTTGGAATTCTCCCTCTGGTTCCACTTGTATCACAGTCTAATAAATAACATGAATAGAATTATGAATATATTTCTTCAACAAGGATACATGGAATACATTATGATATTTAATAGCAGGTGGTAATGCAAGCTTGTATGCTACTTGCCCCACTCTTTCCAGGACTTCAAATGGTCCAAATTAGTGGGGTTCCAACTTAGCACATGTCCCTATCCTTAAGGAACTTCTCTTGGGTTTCACTTGGAGATATACATGATCTCCTCCCTTAAAATATGTTTGAGTTCTATTATTGTCTAAATAGATCTTCTTCATGTCTTATGCTACCTTTAGATTCTACCTTATCTTACTTATTAATTGTTCCATTTCCTTCAACAATTTTGGTCCAAGTGTGATCCTATCCACTAGACTGTACCAACAAATTGGAACTCCACATTTCCTTCCATATAGAACCTTAAACGAGCTCATCTTCAATGATTCTCGATAACCATAATTGTAGGTGAGCTCTACCAGAGGTAGATATTCTTCCCACTACTTGGGCTAATACATGACATGCATCATTATCATGCCTTCCAACACTCTATTCACTATTTCGGTCTCACCATTTGTTTGAGGATTTTAAGTCGTGCTAAACACCAATTGTGTTCCTAAGCCTACAAACAAGCTCCTCCAAAAACTTGAGGTGAACTTAGCATCTCTGTTTGACATTATGGTCTTGGTAAAACCATGTAATATGAAAAGTTCCTCAATAAAAACATTAGCAATGTCTATGGCCTTAAAATTAGATTTAATAGGGATGAAATGAGTTGCCTTGCTCAGCTTATCTAATAAAACCATGATTTAATCATGTTGCTTAATTATCTTTGGTAAATTAGTATTAAAGTCCATGGAGATTATCTCTCGTTTCCACTCTAGGATTTGCAAAGGATGCAACAATCTTGTAGGATGCTTATGCTCAACCTTCACTTGTTTCCACACTAGACACTTCGCAATGTATTCGGAAATGTCATGCTTCATTCTAGGCTAGTAATACAATTAACTTACTATTGTTACCATATTTTGGTAACCAGGGTAACCTACGTAAGGTCTCATATGGAACTCATCTATAATTAGGTGCATCAAATCTATTGAATTAGGCACCTACAATCTATTGTTGTGCACTACCATCTCATCGGTTGTCAGTTGATGTTCTTCATATCTCTTCTCTTGGGTTTCTTGTTGTAACCATTCTTTTACCTGGTTGAAGAACTCATCTTCTTGCAAGAGGGTTTTGATCCTCTGTTTGATTTCATATTCTCCTACACTTGTTGTTTCCAAGTGTATTGTCTATACACTTTGACTGAGTGCATCTACCACTTTGTTATATTTCCCTTTAATATGTTTGATTTCAAAATCAAACTCACTAATTAGCGCCATCCACCTAGTTTGTCTAGCATTCAACCTTGGTTGGTCAAATAAATACTTCAGACCTTAGTGGTCTATCATCAAGACAAACCTTCTCCCCAACAAGTAATGTCTCCACATCTTTAGTGCATGCACAATTAATGCAAGATATAAATCATGAGTAACATACTTCTACTCATGATAATTTAGCTTTATTAACTTATAATAGATTAATTTACCTTCTTTCATAATCACTCCATTGATTCCTTCTTTGCAAGCATAAGTGCAAACCAAGAAGTCTTCTTCAGGGTCTACAATCTTCAAAATAGGGACAATAGTCAAAAGATTCTTCAGTTGTTGGAAGTTGGCCTCACATTTTGATGACCATATAAACTTCTTTCCCTCCCTTTGTAATTAAGTAATGGGATTATTGATCTTGGAAAATCCTTTTATAAACATTTTGTAATACCCATCCAGACCCATAAAAGATCTCACTTTTGTCACATTCCTAGGAGCAGGCCAATCCATGATTTCCTTTATCTTTTTAGGATCTACTACCACTCCTTCTGTTGAGATTATGTGACCCAAATACTACATTTACTTTTGAATGAAATCACATTTGTTGAACTTCGTGTACATTTGGTGCCCCATCAACACCTGTATCACCATCCTAATATGTTCTTCATGCCCTTCTCTAGCCTTGGAATACACAAAAATATCATCCACAAACACTAGGAAAAACTTTTCTAAATATTTGTTGAGCACACTATTCATTAAACACATGAAAGTGGTTGGTGCATTTGTAAGCCCAAATAGCACCACTAAAAACCCATAGTGTCCATATATAATTTAAAAATTTGTGTTGTGGATGTCCTCATTCTTAATCCTGACTTGGTGGTATCCAGACCTTAAGTCAATCTTTGAGAAGAAAATAGTTCCCCTAAGCTGATCAAAGAGATCATCAATTATGGGTAATGGATACTTATTCTTGATGTTCATCTTGTTCAGCTACATGTAAGAAATACACAGTCTCAAGGTACCATCCTTATTCTTTACAAAGAAGGCTAGTGCTCCCCATGGGGATACACTCATCTTGATGTAACCTTTGTATAACATCTTCTTTAGTTGTACCTTTATCTCCACCAGTTATTTTGTGCTCATTATGTAGGGTACTTTTGTTGTTGGTACCACCCCAAATATGAGATCTATTGAAAATCAAGATCTCTCCTTGGAGGTAGTCCAGGTAACTCCTCTGGAAACACATCCTTAAACTCCCACAACATAGGGTGATCTTCAACCTTCATCTCCTTGCCTTCTGTTGAGTTAAGCACTTGCATAGCATATAAGGGGCACCATTTTTTACTGAACTTATTAAGATACAACATTGATATTTTTCTAATTGAAACTAGCTTCAGAATGCCTTGCAAAACTCTTGCATTGCCTTCTTCATCTTCACATTCCAATGTTTTCTCATAAAAATTTAGATTTTCCTTATGGGCGGCTAGCCAATCCATGCCCAGCAGCACATCATACGATCCAAAAGGTAATATATTCAAGGTTTCTCGCGTACACAATCCATTTATCTCAAATGGGCAGGTTTCTATGACCTCATCCACCTTTCTTTTAGTTCTTGTGCTAATTGGACTAACCATGATTTTGCATGTTTCTTCCTTTGTAAGGCACATGCTTCAACAAATTGAGGTGATGCATAACTAATATTAGATCCAGGGTCAATTAAAACATAAATGAGTTGCTTGGAAATTATACCTTATGTTGATGAAAAGGAATGGCTATCCCAATACCAAAATTTTTTAATTTTGTTGGGCTAAGGCAAGATAGTCGGGATTGTTACCCTATGTTTATAGCCTTTTGAAAAAATATCAATTTATCTTCAAGAAATATGTTCTTAAGATCAATGTTGTCTTTTATATTGTGATATGATAAGGAAATAAAATTATTTATATCAAAAAGTATTAACAGGTTTGATGAATAGTTATGAAAATAGAAAATCTGAAATAAGATCACACATACAATCCAAAATGAGACCTCAAAACCATCAAGTGATTTCATTTGTTTAGTTCTGGAATACAGCCAAAAAATTTCTTTCATACACATAATGGGTAAGGACTAGAAAAATACTTAGAAGTCAAAGATTACATCATCACAAAGACGATTGGTGTCTTCTAAGTAAAAACAAGACTAAAAATTAACTGTGTCAAAAGCCACAATTTGCCACTGTCTTGACTCTACACAAAATTCCTAATTAGCACTGAAAATCAATTCATAAATCCAATATGAATTTACAGACTATCAGAAACAAATGATCAACCTTATAAAGCATGTCAATAATCAATGCTTTTTGGTCTTCCTTATTTCCACCTTCAGTAAGACCTTGGTATCAACGAGAAGTTCTTAGCTTTTAAGTATTTCAGAAATGAATGAAGTAGTAATGTAATCTCACTTTGGAGCAAGAGAAAACCTTGTCAGAGTTTTTTCCTCTATCTCCCCCTTTGCTTGTCCCTTCAATTATCCTTTTATTCTCCAAAAGTAGTTTTGAATAATTTCAACTACTTTTAGTTAAGTTATTTTAATAACTTTTAGTTAAATAGGGATAGCTCATAATAAAATATTAATAAATAAGATAAGGGTATAATAAATATTGATTAATAGGTGGGGACCCCTAACAACTCTTTTGTTTAATTTTCAAAATATCCCCTTGTTCATCCATCAATAAAAATGCATCAATATCATCAAAATATCAGCATAAACATATATCCCAATCATCTCTTGTGAAATATTTCAAAATACACTTGTGACTCCCAAATATCAAGTATGTATGCACATACATGCCGAAAATCGAATAAGTCAACAAGTTGTCTAAATTATATTGATACTCAAAATAAAAAACATTTGTATGTTGTCTAAAACAATTCTTGTCCAAAATATGAGTGACAGTGAAGCCAAAATAAATAACATCTTAAAATCATAAATCATATTTTTTGTGTGAGGCAGTTTGCCTCTTTCTACTTTATTTTGACTTTGTTATCTTTGGCATCTGTGACTTTGCATTAATAGACATTTTACCTTTAATTGTTGATGCTTCTAGGTGCATTTCTTCAAAAGGGGTGTGTCCATCCTCATGTCTGGGGTGTTATGAATGTGAAGTGATTGAGTGTCAGGATGCTTAAGATTGGTTGGAATTAATGGAGTGGGTAGGCCACTTTCCTTTGATAGGCTTTGGTTCATTGGCTTTAAAAGTTTTTGGTAATGCATGTGAAGTAATAGAGTCAATAGGTTGATCAGGTTGCATAGGAGGAGGTGGTGGTGGAAATGGTAAAGAAACTATTGGTAATCCTTCAACATAATGGGAAGGAGGATGTATGATATCATTCCATCCATCATTGACTGGGATCTCAGGTGGTAAAGACATATGTGGCTCAATTGGTATGCTAGAGATGCTAGGATGAGGGTGCAAAGGTGGTTGTCCATGTGGAGGAGGAGGTCGAAAGACTCTTTGCCTGACTAAGTTTAGGAAACCAGTCTATAAGAGTTGATTAAAATCTTTTGAATTAACATCAAAATGAATTGAAAATCAAAGTCTTGTGTTTCCCCCTTTCCAAAAATCATTTGACCTTCTTCCTTTGCCTTTGTTTCCTTTTACATGGCTGCATCTACTGAAAAAACTCATCTATAAAGTATAAGGCTAAGTTAGAGTATGTATACAATAGCAAGTGAAACATCAAATACCATTTTCATTAAAAAAAAATTAGAATAGCTCTGACTCGATCAACAAGCAAGAATGCATACAACCAGGGATAAAAGGGAAAGGATGGCTTTCAAGAAAAAATTTCATCTCTACTTTGAAAAACTTCACTACTTCGTACAACTAGTTATTATTTAAAAACATGGGAATTTCAATGTAATTGGGAATGTTGGGGGCTTTGTAATATATGGAAAGTTAAATAAATGACAAAGAGAGTAATATCACATGTTTAAAACAATAACACATCCATCATCAAACATATTCCAAATTATAAATGCCTGCCTATAATCATCTCATGTATGTCATGTCAAACATTTTTTTTATTTATATTAACATATCCATTGTCCAAAGGAATGGCTTATGTATCAGGGGGAAGAAATATGGACTGAAATGAAAATGGAATTGGGAATAATTCATGTAAAATGAGAGTATGAGGGAATTGGCCCTGAACAATTAACCATAACTTTATCAAACAAAGTCCACAAAACAATCACCATGGAATATATCTTTCTAGATTTTTCCCTTGGTCATAATATCATTGGTCAGAACATACCTATGTTGTCAAATATCCATATCAAATTGATAAAGAAAACATTTCTTATTTCATAAAATAAGGGAGAAAAGATGAAACTTTAAAATGATATATGTACTTGGGACTTAAGGACTAACGAATGAAAAGTGGAAGTATAAATCCTTTGATCACATATGTAGAAATAGAAGCATATCAAATCACAAAATGAATCTTCAATGCCAAAATTAATAACCAAATCTGTATGTACAGGAAATCTAACAATCATCAATTTATAATACAACAACCATCTTATTGTGTCAATAAAATCTATACCACTATATCGAAAACTTTATGACATAATTATCCTTTTTCCTTTTATTATTTCCTGATAATCCTTAGAAAAAACATAAAAGCTTGAACCCTTATTTCTCAATCGAACCAGGTGAAAAGGTCCTAAAGTATTACAAGCACGGGTTGAATGTAATTATCAAAACCCAAGAGAGCTCGAAATTGGGTCGCATACCACCCTTTAGACTTTCTCGATAATATATCAATCTTATTCATGAGCATAAAAACTTTTATGTTAAGGAAAGGAGATATAGACCAGAGAAAAACATAAAATTCTAAACAAATTGATTTAAGAAACAAGGTGATTCCTTTTATACACGAGGTTTTTAAAAAAACTTCACGGTTTAAGGGGAAAAAAAGGATACGAGTAAAGGACTGTTCCAATTCCTGTGGTAGGGTTTTAAAATCAGACCAACCAATGTCCATGGAAACATAACACTAAGTCGAACATGAGTTTGATATTTTGTGAAGTTACACTTTTTTATTTCAAAACATATCAGCCTTCATATTTTTGTCTATGAAAATGCAAAGGTGACAAGTTGTATAATACTCGTTTAAACTTGATCTTCAAAGAAAGACTTTTTAATGTGTAGTACCAGACCAATATCTAACAACACAAATACTTCTCGAGATCAGAATATAAAGCAACAGTAGTTGTATTGTCAGTGCAAATAGAACTCATGACATGATAATGCTCAAGATATTCTTGCAATGTGCAGTCAAGAAGAACCGGGGAAATTTTTTAAGACCTAAATTTGAAACCCTTCAAAGAAAAATACATACAGAGGAAAACCCACAAGTCCTTTTCTTTCTTTATATCCAGAATCTTAAATTTCCAAGAGTTTAAAAATTAGGTTGTGTATATTTATGAACAAGAGTAGGAAATAAGTAAACAGAGACAAAACAAGACATGCACAATCAACTCACAGAGTTGGAACCCAGTGATAACAGTCGAGGGTAAATACCAGATAGATAAAATAAGGATATTTTTTTGGAAAACAAATGATGAGCACGAGAATAAAAAGATACAATCACACTCATAACCAGTCAAGTAGAGCTATTCTAAAAACATTTTTTGCAAAAAAGAAAGGTGCATTTGATGGGTAAAATCTTAACAACATACCTTCTCTTGGCGCTTAAATAATTTCTAAAAACAAGTCTCCAGTTAACACCACTGCTATAATTGAGCATGGATCAAAGTGTCACTTACCAATGTAAAAAACAAAATGAAATTCCAAAACCCCAACAAAAGGTGGTATACCTCAATGCTTGAATGCTCGCATCACGTGCATTGAATGCATGGGGTGTCACTTTCCCCAAAACATTAACTTTCCAATCTATGTTGGATTCCACTAATAGCATCATCCAATCATGATTCTGAGATGTTGTCAAATATGCAAACGTTCACATGCTATATAACCTTGTCAACTATCATATAACATTGCCAACCCAACTGACGACCTAACTTCACATCAACCTGGATCGTTTATTGAAACCACATTCATTACAAACCAATGATGCATTGGGAATATATATGTCAAACTGTATGAACAAAGAAATATTGAAGTGACAGTAAGTGCTATATGATATCAATGTCGAGCTCATATAATATACCATATGCACTATGTTAAAAATAACCTTCAACCTTTTAACTTCAATGCACCTCCTTTTTCACATAGAACCAACAATTGTCACATAAAAGTGATGTCATTTGGATTTAAATAAAATATTTTCACATAATATAGACCATATGACTATTCCATGTATAATCTACATAATGAACTTGCCTTGCTATGTAAATAGGAATCAAACCTTATGATAAATCTTTGTTGAAATACAAAATTTGTGAGCGAGAAATACTTTTAAATGTCTCACAATATTTATATGTAAGCCCGCAAATAGCATTTATGAGTGGAATGTGAGTAATATATAGAAAAAATCCTTTATATTTCACAAGAAAAACCCCTTTTTCTTTTGCGCAATAAAACTCATAACCAAAACAAGGAAGGAATCAGCATCACTGCACACGTAAACAAGATTGTTTCAACAGAGTGGCGTCATTCAATCCTGGGGATAATTGAAATCAAACATCCATTATTCTTCCTAGGGGCCCCCACATAGATAGATATTAAATTATGCCTTGCAACCATTTGCAGGCTAGTGGCTACTTGCAAGTTTTCGAGTCAACACCTTCCAACTCCACTATGTTAGAAAAATAGGATCATGGAGCAACAAAATAAAAACAATTGCGTAAATAAAACACAGAATATACACAATACAATAGAGAGACACATATACATGGTTCACCTAGTGTGGGCTACATCCACAAGAGAAATTTCCAGGTCCTTCCTTTTTATTATCCATCAAATGAAGGGATACAACCTACAACACACCCATTGTAGCTTCCTCTTCTTTCTCTCACAGTCTCCTCTCTCAGAATACAAAAATTCGCAACAATGCATAGACGCAATACATTTCATTCGTAAAATAGGATTTCCTTCTAAGGAAAAAATCCCTAACATAACTTCTACCTTCATATATGTGACCTTATAATGAACAAACCAAATTTAATATGAAATTACAATATACATTTACAAGGCAATTTTTCCTTCGGGGGCCCACTTTCCCCACGACCCCGTAGGGGGGGCAAGCCCCCCCTACAACTCCCTCACATGGAGGGGTGTATATTATTCATGGGGTATAAACACGGTTGAAAACAAATACCTCTGAATCAAGAAGATAATCGGGATGCACAACCAACAATCTCCCACTTGGAGACTGATCTCAACAACTCCACCATTGTTGTATATGTTGGACTATGATCATCTCTGCATGTATTCCATTTATCAACCGAGTCTACACATCATATGTAACCTTTTCTGCAAGCCCTGAGTTCCTTGCTGTGGGAAATTCGATTGCCATCAATTGTGTCACAAACTAGGTTGGTCAAGATTGTCGCATTTGTTCTGTCTTATATCATTTTTTGGAGCCAGTCAAAGTTGGTCACTAGTTTGTCTTTCAGACAATAATTCCTCTCACGGTCATCCCCTCATCCTTATAGTTCTCATCATGTAAAAATTCCATTTCACGTTCCCCTACTGCGACGAGCCTTTTGTCATCATTGTCACATCATCGACCCATCCTCGCACCATGATGACATCCCATAACATAATAAAAGGGGTGTGAAGTGGTAGGACTATGGGGTCCAAGCCTCAAAACTTGGCATTGGTAAATGAATATCTGGATGTCAGGGCATCTTTTGAACAGGTCGGATTCATTCTCTATTGCAAGAAAATCCAAGGATTCAGCATGAAACTGGTGGAACAATGTGTGCTCAGATTCAACGGATTATGTGTGGTAATCGCAGTAATCACATTACAGGTGATGGAGGAAACTCTATCATCCGTGACAGAGATGCCTCTACATGGTGAAAGGAGGTCTAAGGGAATTCCTTTGGACATGATATGCTACGAGGATTTCATCAAACCAAACTGCTTGAACGGGAAAGTTGAAACGGGCATTCCAAGTCGATATCTACAAGAGCCTTTTCAGAAACTCTTGATAGCAATTATAAAGTATTTCACCTGTGAAAGACGATCTGACTGAATACACCCACATCACATTAGGTTGTTGATGCATTTGACAAGAAGGAAATCATTGAACCTACCCCTCTTATTTCACCAAAGCCTCCGAGGAATGGCAGACAGCGTTCAAGCTCAAGCAAACCAGCCAAAGAAGAACTTATCTCATATTTCACTAATTAAATTGTTGATAGTTGAGCAATTGAGGCAATTGGGCAAGAGTTAGGATTTGTTTCTACTTGTAGCTGAAATTCCTAGGGACTCCAAAGGAGATGCCCCTCTACCCATGGGAAAAGAAACATCACATAGCGCAGAGGCAGAAATAGGAAGGGCTGCAAAGAAAGGAAAGACATTGGAATCCCTTTCCCCCCAACAGTCGGTTCCCCACAAAAGGGGCAGACCAAGGAATAATGGAGAGACCAGGAAGGCCCAAGCCCAAGCGAGCTGTGTGCAAAATCAATCATTGAGTAGTTACTCATGCGCATTATTCGGTTGGAACCTGTTGAAGGTCCAAAGTGAGAAACCTGTGCCAGACAAAGAAGGTCGGATGCTTAGGACATGGATATTCGTGCATCTTCGCAACAAATAAATCAAGCTCATCTCGTTATTGTTAAGTTGTACCAGGAGAACAGAGAATTAAGAAAGAAGTTGGAAAAAATGACCGTTGAAACATCAGTGTCACAGGGTTGAGAATGGAATGCAACTTGGCTCAAGAGGTAGCTTAGAGAAGAGAAAAACATGATCATTCAGTTGCACAAGGCACAGAGAATGTTAGAGGGGAGAATTGTGGATCACTTCAGGGAATGCAGACCTGCCCTAGAAGATGTCCATGTATCTCTAGCCAGTGCGCAAATGAAGTTGAAAGGGAACGTGTTTTTGTGAAGACAAGTAAATAATATGGAAAGGCGCAACTGATCTCTCAAGAAAACACTTCGAGTATCAAGACTGCAGACGAGGCCAGAAACTTAATCAATCGACCTAGTTTTGTTTTTTCGAACGCGACGGAAGATTTTTCCTCCCCGTGTCTTGTTTCCTGTTGGGGAGCAGGAACTCTGATGTGTACCCGTGCAACAAACATGTGTCATGCAAACTATGGAAACCCATCCATCGCGAAGGACAAGTGTAAGTTGAGAACACAACAGTTTTGAATAAAGGCATCCTCCCCTGACCGGTGTTGTCATCGTGGAGACACTGGTGACAGTTCACGGTTACCCACCACATGTACACCTCAGAAAAATGATCTTGTGGCAGCAATCAAAGTCGTTACACTAGATGGTGGGAGTTTGTAAAAGCACTTGATCATCGCGATAATTTGTCAAAGGAAAATTTCTGACACGTAATTTCCTAACGACAGAATCTTTCTAATGACCGAGCTCTCATGGTAAAAGCATCGGTTACTGTATGATTGGGTACAGTCGAGTTTCTATTCTTAGTAAAGTGTCATCTGAAGGATCATCTGGCAGGGAATAATCTAAGCCTCATCTTTTTCTATATATTATGTCTTTTCAATGTAATTCGGGTTGGCTGGAAAAGTAATGTAGACAATGAGTGTTGAATGTAATTTTCAAAACCAATTGAAGTTTAATGCAAAGGTATTGAAACTTGATGAAAATATTCTAATGGTAGTGGTTTGATGTATTGTGACGTCTTTTATATATGTGCTTCTCGTGTTCTTTGTATTCATATATGTATTTTGTCTAAATCGGAACGCTTTACAGGTCTAGAATTCACCATGTGGTGCTCCAGACTTTTGCTATTTAGACAATTTTGTTTTCTTCTAAGTCAATTCAGAATTCATCTTCAGTGGTGCTCTAAGTTACTTTATGTATTTTCTCCCACCACACACAACAACTTCAAACTGAAAGACCATTTCCTACTTAGCCTTTATCCTCTTGAGTTTTAGTTACTAAGTCATTTACTTCTCTCATTTTCTGGAATTTGACTCCATGGCTCAAGGTCTCATAGCCTCTTCCCAATAGAACCAGAAATACCGAACGAACGTGTTAAATCTAGCCGACTATTTCAAAGCCACAACATGTATAGAGATGAAGTTTCCAAGAGTGCCCTCTCTTGGTCGGAAAGGATATTTTTTGGCCTTAAAGTTTCTTTGTAGGTTACCTCTGTCATATTTTTCTCAGTCGAATGAGTTCACAGAGTGATAACATTTTGGCGTCGTTGTCGGGGATGGAATTGAATAAATTTTCCCTGGGAAAACAACTAAAGACATAGTTTTGACCCCTGAGGGTAATAGTGGGCCAAACATCTATGTTGGATTACACCTTTACCCTAGTGACTCCAATAAAATAGACTAGTAGCATAGAGTAACGCAACTCAGAAATCTTGGCTCCAAAGACAACTTATACCAGAGCCAATCCTGACCCAGGCCCTGTAGCACCTGTGTATGATCCCGAGAAACTTCCGCGTAGGGAAAAGGAGAAGACACCAGAAACATTCTATTACCTAGACAGAAACTTATCCTTACCCAAAGATAGTGTAAAAAGCATTGACGACCTCGATTTTGATGCCCTATTCGAACAAACCTTGTTCAGGTATAAATCAGAAACCAGCTTGGATGATACAGTCTTCGATGAGAAGAGGTTTCGATCTCTGATACCACACAAAATCCTACAAGATGTCATATTCCACGCTCAAAAAATCTCTCCAATCCAAAACCCCCCTAAATAAATGGCTGCCAGATTCACCCCCCTTTCCCTTCTAGCCCAACTGCATGATTTTCCCCAAAGCTACAATCAAAGGATCAATATTTGTAACACCTCTACCCAAAATCACTTGGATTGGTTCAATGATTTTGTTGATTTAGAAGAGGTAGATCATGAGGACGTGAATATGAGGTTGTTCACATGGAGTCTTTTAGGGGAGGTTAGGAAGTGGTTTAAGGCCCTTTCCGCATCCCCACCTTTGTCACATTTGAAACATCGTTCATTGCTAGATGGGGAGACAAAAATAATCCTTTGCAACTATTGACGCAGTACAACAATATGAAGAGAGCTCCAAAGGAGACGGTGCAAGATTTCTCAGCATGTTTCATGAAGGTCTACAACTTGATCCCCACAGAAGTCAAGCCGCCTCTCAAAGTTGCGCAGCTCCGATACGCCGACTCTTTTGACAATGGTTTTGCCTTGCTGTTAAGGAAAAAAAGATCTACTAATCTGGGAACCATGATGAGTGACACAATCGAAGTCAAATTAAATCTTATGGCATCGGGAAAAATCAAACAAAACTTCGACAGAAATGGAAAAAATCCCCAAGGAGATGTGCAGCCCTTGACTTCACGATCGTCGGATGACAAGTTTGACTTAATTATGAAGACTATAGAGAAGTTGATGGAAAGGATGTCCATGGAAAATAACCCCGTCACTCGAGAAAAAAATGATTTCCAAACCAGAAATCAAAACTTTATAAGGGGTCATGTCATGTAGATCAGGCAGAGGGAGTAGAGAGGCCAGGGCGATCAACAAATAAGGCCTCTATTCCAAAACAATTACACCCATGAAGATTTTGATCAGATGATCCAAGATCATATGCATTGTTGTGACGATGCGGACACACACATGCTCTTGATGAAGAGGGAACACGATCAATTCATGGACACGGATGATGGTATTATGCTGGAAATTGATGACACGTTATCTTCGGAAACAGAGGAATTCGGGAAAGGGTATCACAACACCATCATGCAGTTTCAAAATAAATACAACCTCAAGAGCAAAAAGGCATCTGCAGAACCTCAGCAGACAAATATCGCAAAGGAATTGTTATCTCCCAAAATGAATCAGTCAATTTGTTCCATTTTTCGTAGGTGATAGCATGGTCATAAAATAGGGTTCTATGTAAATTTTTAGAATTTAAAAGTGTCAAAACATAGGATTTAAGATTTTATCCTAGAAATAAATCGATCCTCAAAGGTCTTTTCAAAAATTTAAGAAAAATATTTTCAACAACTAACATATGTTTTGAAGTTGAAGTTAGCTGGTGAAAGCCTCGGGTTTCAAAGGTTAAAGTGTACTCCCCGCAGCAAGTGAGCCGGTGAAAGTGATAACACGTATTTCCTCCATGACTCTAGAAATCCAAAAAGGACACACCGGAAACATGTCATACAATCATCATGGAAAGCTAATGGAAGCAAATAAATGATGACACCGTTTCATCACGTTTTAGTAGGACATCATGATAGATCGTGCTCACATATCTCGTGCGACAACAGGAGGAGGATTTGAGGTGACAAACTCTCAATCATCATTGGAGACAGAGGGTAAAGTACCAGCCCTCTGGTGACATCAAATCACCATTTCTTATTTTGAACTTGCGGTGTTCAAAATTTCTATTATGAGGTTTCATTTTTCAATTGACAACACAGGGTCATTTTCACCAGCGCCAGCCTTTTCCTTATTAAGAATATTATTGTGTCAACCGTGTGAAAATCAACCGATGATTAAGTTGCATATGGCGAGGAAGAGAGGTTTACTTTTGAGGAAGGAGTTAGATAATTTATACTTTTTGTAGTCTTATCCAGAGGTGCAGAAGCGATTCTCAGACGCAGGTTGTATGACATATGTGGAAAGGTTATCACTAGGCAATAGAAAAGATTTTTTCAAAGTCATACGATGGAAAGAAAGCTACAGTGGGCTCTTTGGAAATGATAGTTGATGAAGCTGCCATCGCTTCAGCAACTGGCTTACCCAGAACAGGCCAAAGTTGGTTTAAAACAACAATGACCAAGAACTTGGATTTTAGGTTATACCTCAAGACAGAATTTCGTAGCATAACCTGGAAGAAAAGCATCCTTGTTTCTTACCTTGAAGATGAATGGCAAGATCTGTTCAAAGGCATTCAATTATACTTAACCTCAGAGGGTAGGTATGACAAGTTAATGTTATATCATTTTAGACTCCTAGATCACTTCACAGGGAAGGTCCTTCTAAATTTGCTTTTCTTTATTCATAAGAGTCTAACTAAGGTGTGTAATAAGATCAGAGTCGAACCTTTTAGCATCAAAAATTCCCTTTGTCATTATGGCCTCATTAAAATGATCATCTTGGAAGAACTGAAATGAAGAGAAAGAACTTGGCAGCACTTTCTCTTCTAGGAAGGTTTTGAGACTTAAACTCAACCTATAAATGAGAAGAAGAAAGCAGGCAAGAAGCAGTCAACTCCTCAGAGTAGCTCAAGGAGGAGGAGAGCTCTCCCAAAGCCACCAGAAGATAAAAATTCTAGCATAAATCCCAAGAAAGCTAAAAAGAAACTAGATTTTGAAACAAACTCAGAGCAATCCACAGTGAAAAAGACAAATGCTCTAAATCTTCCATACACAGATTCAGACACAGAACCAGAAAAGGAAGATGAAAGTCCAGCCATCAAAAGTCCAGAACACTCCATGGAAACTACACAGGATTTTGAATCTTATACTCCCAAAGATGAAGGTGAAACCTCAAGAAATAAGAAATCAAAGAAATCATAAAAGATTAAGGAGTTGAAAGAGGTAATAGCACAGCATGAGGTTTTGGAAAGGGTGATAAAGGCAAGATATAAAGCTTTATCAGAGAATTTTGCAAAGACAAATGCAGCTTTTGAGAAGCTAGCACGTGAGAGCATTAAAGACAATAAGAAAAAGAAAAGGATCACAAAGTATTATAATAGCTTATGGTGGTTAGCTAAGCGCCTAAAGAGGAAAATCAAAAAATTGAAGGAAAAAATTAACACACACGCAGATTTACAGGTGTTGGCCCAGGTTGCTATAAATTTGCAAGGAGAGCAATCAAAAGAACACTGATTTTTTATGGAACCACAGTTTTGAATATGAAAGGTTTCCTTTTTTATCAAAACAGAGCATTCACCAGCATAGAAGGCGAAATTATAACCAATTAGTTGTTGAAAAGAAGAGCTTTCATCATCTAATTAGCAAATCCTAAGGAAAAATAGCTGGTGAAACTACAGAATGAAAATTTTGAAGATTTGAGCTCGAACAGAGTGATTTTGGAGTGATTTAAAGGTGAAGAGAGTGTCAAAGATTAATCACCAAATCAAGAAATATTCAGTTTCAAAGATTCGTGAAGATTTTGGAGGTGAATTCTTAATTGGTCAACCAAAGTTTTGTTCACAGTTGTTGAAAGATTTCCAACCACTGAAGACATGTGTCTTTTCCTCCACCACACATCAGGGACATAGAAATGTTGAAGACCAGATGTCAAAGACCAACTATGAAGACAATTTGTTTCCTAAGAATTAGTTCTTTATTATCCTATTGTATTCAGTTAGTTTTTTGCTTTCTATATTTAGAAATCCAGATCCACTTTTCCAGGATCTGAGACTTGCTGTAAAGGCTATAAATACCTATCTTTTTCATATACCAAGGGTTCAATTCTAAATAAAGGACTATATTATGTTGTAAACGGACTTTTACTATGCTAACATAAATCACCGTTTTCTCTCTCTATTGATGTCAATTTCACATTTTTCTTCTGTACTTTCTATTAAGTTGTTTTAGCTACAGAATGATGGTTATCTCATTAGTTAGCTCATAAATTTATATTAAGTTGTTTATCATTGTTATTTAAACCCTACACTTTGTATTTGGTTTATAAACATTTTTTTCTCACCCATTTAAAGCTATCATATGATCATCAATCCCTGAGAGCACTGGTTTATTTGATTTTCATTTTACTGTCTGAGTGTCATATTGTAATTGAGTTATCCCATTGATCCACACATACATAAAAACACAAAAAACAAGTTTACCTTAAGTTACCAAGCATCTTTGACCCACAACCACAAAGATTTTCTTGGAGTGATAATAGTAACCTCAAGCAAACACCCCTTCCATGAGCCAACCAAAGTAAGACAACCCGGCCAAGGATGCGACGAAAAAGGGAAAGTCAAAAGAGGAGGATTTAAATAAAGCACTAGAAGCGAGACAGGAGACGGGCGTCAAAGAGGTAGATAAAGTTCCCTGCCCCTTTAACTTTGAAAATGAAATGGCCAAGATTAAAATCTTCACTCCTTTCAATGAGCTCATCAAGAAAGGAGAGTATCAGGATCAGATTATTAAAATTTTAAAGATGGAAGAGACCCATGATACCCTGAATGTCCAAGACGATCACCCTGCCATTTGTTTTGGTTTGCGCATGGAAGAAATGAGTGATACTGATGATGTTCCACCTTTCTATGTCAGCCTCAAAATCCACGACATGACTTTGCATAACGCCATGCTGGATTCGGGCGCATCGCATAATCTCATGCCCAAAGTGGTCATGGACGAGTTAGGTTTGGACATCACCATGCCCTATAAATATATTTTCTCCTTCGGTTTGAGGAAAGTGAAATGCTTGGGTCTGATCAAATATTTGGTTTTGTTTGTTATAACCCTATGTTTCATAGGATCAACTGGTGACTAGAAATTTTCCCTCTAGTTGTGTTTTTGTTGTAAATAATATTTCATTCTGCAAATGATTTAAAAAAGAAAGAAAAAGAAAGGATTAGTTGTAATTTTTCTATAAATACTTCAGTCTTCGAAGTATTAAGGGTTGATCTTTATGCCCAAGCAAGTTGTATTTGTAATCTTTTTGAAGAGATATACCAGTAATAAAAAGGACGATTCACAGGATTCCTGCGTGTTGATGTTGGTGATATACACTTTTCTTTGTTAAATCTTATCTTACTTTGTTATAAAAAAAAATTATGTCTTTGATCATTAAAAGAAGTTTAAGTGCAGAATTTATCTCGAATACTCTGTTTCTGGATTTTAAAGATCTAAATGTTATTCTTCTGATATTATAATAAAGGAATTCTTAAATACTTCTTTATTATGATTGACCTTCTCACCTATTTTTTGTCTTTCCATCACTTTAATGCTAAAGGATCCAACATTTTCATTATCCTTCCCTATGAAGAAACCTAATAAAATCTGTATCTGATCTGGATCCTTAACATAGACCCCGTAGCCCAATGGAGGTGTAAGAAATATTTTAGCCATGTTTATTAAAACAAAACAACACACTCATACTATTTTAACTAGCCTAATATTTAAAACTCAAACATATATAAATCATACAGAGAGATACCTCTCTGAAACTAGCAGGGCTAGATCCCAGTTTTGAAGTGGTTGGATAAGTTACCTCTATTAAATTTCTTCTGCCCCTGACAACCTCTGTGAATTTACAGAGTGTTAACATAGTGGCAACTATACTAGGGAATGAACAAACTTTCCATCCTATGATTTATTTCCCCTAGATAAAGAAAAATTTATTTCTGAACAAATCATAAAATTTAACTTACAAAGAGATAAATGTTTAGAGGTTGTTAAAGTTTGTATATATCAATTTAGGTTTCTTAAAATTTAAATTTTTGGCTCCTAAAAGAATCCATATTAGAGCCACTCTTATAAACTAAATTTCCAGTGCACCAACAACATAGCGGAGTATGAAGCCTTGCTACTCGACCTGAAGTTATTGAAGAAGGTTGGTGCCAAAAATATTATGGTAAGAGGTGACTCTGAACTTGTCATTAAGAAAATCAAAGGTGAGTATTCATCTAAGCATCCCAAACTCAGAGCTTATAGAAATGTTGTTTTAGATTTTCTAGAATGTTTCACTGAAATCGACTTGCAGGTAATGCCCAGAGGCGAAAACATACTTGCAGATGGATTGGCTACTTCAGTAGCCACATGCAAAATACCTTTCAAACCAAATCGTCAATACACAATAGAGGTGAAGTGCAGACTGACTATTCCAGATAACATTGGGTACTGGCAAGTATTTGGAAACGATGAACAAATTGAAGATTTCTTGCAGTCTAAGAATGATTTTGAGTATGCAAATATAGATGTAGAGAATGATGATGATAGTGTAAATAAGTAAGACTTAGAAAATAATAGTGTAAATAAAGTAGATTCAGATGAAATAAATGAAAATAACGAAGATTCTAATGTTTTGCAATTGAAGAATAACATTTTACATAGAGGTTTGGTTCCTTTTGATGAATTGTTTGACTTTAACGATGTTGCCAAAAAGCCAAATATTGAAGCTAGTGGTAAAGAGGTCGAAGAATGTAACATAGGAACAAAGGAAAAACCCAAGATGATAAAATTGTCCAAATCTTTACCCCCCGAGCAAAAACACAAATACATTGAACTGTTTAAGGAATATGTAGATGTATTTGCTTGGAGATATGAAGACTTAAAATCTTATGACACAAGTATCATACAACATAAAATCCCAATTAAATAAGAACATAAAACTTTCGGGTAGAAACTTAGGAGAATTAATCCAAAGTTACTTCCCCTGATAGAAAAAAAGATTAAAAATATGTATGATGCCAAAATTATAGTCCCTTTAATATTTTCAAAATGGGTTTCCAATCTGGTTCCTACCAGAAAGAAGACAGGTGAAATCAGGCTTTGTATTGATTTCATAAACCTGAACAAGGTCTCCCTCAAAGACAACTACCCTCTACCTAAAATGGATCACATCTTACAAAAGGTAGTTGGGGCCAGTAGGATTTCTTTACTAGATGGATTCTCGGGCTATAACCAAGCCCTTGTCAACGCAGAAGACCAAGAAAAAATAGCATTCACCACACCCTGGGGAACTTTCATGTACGTGAAAATGCCCTTTGGTTTGATGAATGTTGGTGCCACTTTCCAAACAGCAATGGAAATTTCCTTTGTGGATGAGATCGGTGGGTTTATAGTCATATATTTGGATGATGTTACTATCTACTCCAAATCAGATGAGGAACATTTAAAACACCTTAGACGAGTGTTTGAGAAGCGCAGAAAGATTGGGATTTCTTTGAATCCCAAGAAAACCCTTTTTGGTTTAGAAGAAGGCAAGTTGTTGGGGCATATAATCTCTAAAGATGGAATTAATATAGACCCCAGTAGAATAGAAGCCATCTAGAAATTATATCACCCTAGGAACATTAAAGAATTGCAATCATTCATCGGTAAAATAAATTTTCTGAGCAGATTCATACCCAATTTGGTAGAACTCCTCAGGAACATTACAAATATGCTGAAAAAATATACCAAAATAAAATGGAACATCGAATCCAAATAGTCATTTGAGCAGGTAAAACATGCACTTACACAAGCCCCTATTTTGATCAGTCTAGATTACACTAAGGATTTCTATTTGTTCTCTTTTGCCTCAGAACACACCATTGTAGCAGTTTTATTACAGAAAAACAGTGATGGGCATGAACAGCCCATAGCCTTTTTCAGCAAGTCATTGAGAGATGTTGCACTGAACTACAATATAATTGAGAAACAAGATTTTTCCCTGGTAAAAGCAATAAAATATTTTAGAGTTTATATTCTCCATTCTCATACTATTGCTTATGTTCCAAATGCAAAGGTGAAGGATATCCTAACTCGGGATAACCCCGATGGTAGGAGAGGGAAGTGGATTGTTTTTATTCTGGAATATCATATAGAAATCAAACCCACTAAACTGATCAAGGGTCAGGGTTTGGCCAAATTGATGGTTGAATCCAATTTTCATGCTTTAGACATTAACTTCTTAGTTGCAGTTGATGAGCAGGGAGAGTAGGCGACTCCACACGTAAGAGAGGTATTCTTAAATTCTCCATGGTACGCAGACCCCATCTTTTTCCTACACAATTTACAAGATCCTCCTGGTCTAACTAATACTAAAGATAGATTCTTGAAACTAAAAGCATTGAAATATTGTAATCTAGATGGAAACCTTTATTGGAAAGATGTTGGGGGTATCTTACTTAATTGCTTATTAAAAGATGAAGTTGACAAGGTATTGCAGGATTTCCATGAAGGAGATTGTGGCGGGCATCTAAGTTGGAAGACTACAGCTAACAAGATCCTCAGGGATAGTTTTTACTGGCCCACCTTGTTTGCATATGTGCATAAAAAATGACCTCTTGCCACAAATGCAAGTTTTTGAAGGTAAAAGGAAACGTTTTCCTCTACCCCTGAAACCCATTTCAGTTGAAGCTCCATTCCAGCAATAGGGTTTGAACTTTATTGGTGAGATTCATCCACCCTCTTCAGGCTAGCATAAGTGGGTCCTCACAGCTACAGACTACTTCACAAAGTGGATTGAAGTTGTACCCTGCAAGCAAGCCACTGACTTTGTCATCATTAATTTCTTGGAAACTGATATTCTATCTCATTTTGGATGCCCTAGGAAAATCATAACTGAAAATGCAGCAGCCTTCAGATCCAAAAAGATAATAGAATTTTGCAGCAAGTACCAAATTACCTTGCGACACTCCAAAGCCTATTACCCTCACGGAAATGGGTTAGTTGAGTCCTCAAATAAAATTTTGGTGAATATTATTAAGAAGACATTGCAGGAAAAGAAGAAGTCCTGGCATAACAAGTTGGTTCACGCACTCTAGGCTGACAAATTGACCACGAAAAGATCAATTGGTATGTCCCCATATCAGTTGGTATATGGCACTAATGCATTTTTCCCTACTTCTTTGAGAGTCCCTGTTATGAAACTGTTGCAAGAAGTACAGACGGATCCCAATGATACCCAAAGGAGAATAAATTAGATGATCCAATTATAGCAATCTAGAGTGTATAACAAGACCCAAGTAATCCAAGAGAGTATCAAAAAGATTTATGACGGGAGAACTAAAGAGGATCGTTTTGAGTTGGGTGATTTGGTACTTAAGTGGGATTCCAGAAATGAAGACAAGGGTAAACATGGAAAGTTCAATAGTTTGTGGAAAGGCCCTTACATCATTTAGGCAAATAGAGGAAATAGCACATTTTTTCTCAAGGACATTGAAGGAGCAAATCTATCAGGAGGACCCATAAATGGCAGGATGCTTAAAAATTATGTTCCACCCCAATGAAGTTCTTAATCATCCATTTCATTGTACAAACCATTTTTATATTCATGTTATGTGTGGGTTTTATTGATTAGATGGTTGAAGCTCGAGGAGAAGGCCCTAAGCCAATGACCAGTGTCACCAGAGTTTCAAAATAAAACAAATCAATTTGCAGAAGAAGCACTAGAGAAGAATTTTCAAAACATCAGGTAGCAGGTTCTTGGCACTTCACAAGGATAGCACCATCCCCAAGTGGAGCCACTGTTATAACCCTATGTTTCATAGGATCAACTGGTGACTAGAAATTTTCCCTCTAGTTGTGTTTTTGTTGTAAATAATATTTCATTCTACAAATGGTTTACAAAAGAAAGAAAAAGAAAAGAAAATAAAAAAAAAAAGAAAAGAAAGAAAAAGAAAAAAGAAAAAGAATAAAAGAGGGTATGAAAAGAAAAATGATAAAACCCCATGCAATAAAGAATGGGTTGATTCAAATTGTCTAACCATGGTCAATTCCTTTGAATTTAAGTAGATAGGTTAGTGAATAAACTTGGCTAAACAGTCTAATCTTAGCCAAGATGGATAGGTTAGTGAATAAATTTGATCAAACAGTTTAATCTTGATCAAATGTACTAGGTTAGAGTAATGATTTAACCCAACAGTCTAATCTAGGTTAATTTTTCTAGGTGAGTAGAGTGGAATATAGGTTAGTAGGTTTCATTTCAATAAAATTAATGAAAAGTTGGTTAAATTCTTTGATTTGAGTTAAAATGTTGTATTCTAACCCCTTAGCGACAAAAAGAAGGAAGGGGAGCAGCGAAAAAACCCATAAAAAAAGCTATATCCTAAGTTTTGGGGTAATATATGATGTTTGGCACTTTGTGTTAAAGAGTGCGCCAATCTCAGGGGTCCATCAGCAGGCACTCAAATCTACGGCTGGCAGAAGATATCGGACCCCTCGACCATTCTACCTTTAACGATGGGGGGGGGGAGGTCCGAGCAAGTGGTTTTTCCCAGGCAGGCCCCTCCTGACATGGTGCNTGTTGTCCACCCCCCCCTCCAAGAAAGCCGCCAAACCACCTGCTCATACCACCTCTGCCCTCTGATGTCACACTCCACTACTCTGTCAACACATCACCCTCCACTCACCTTTTGCAAGTCACGTCATGTCCACTTGTTATCCACTCCATGTCCTCCACGTCACCTCCATATATCTGTTACCCACTCATTACCTTCCACCTCACTCCCGATATGCTTGTTGGCCAATCAATGCGGCTAGCCATGATCATTTACCGACTGACTCATCATCTGCTCCCCAACGGACACCCGGTCATCCAGCTAATCCCATTTTTCCACCATTTTTTCACTTTTCACGATCCAGATGCAACCAAATCCACCTTTTTCATTGTTCTCTTCAATAAACATCCGCCATTAATGCCTGGTAAGCTCAGTTAACATCATTTTATTTTCAGATTTCTAGGTATCAGTCGGATCAATGGCGCCCAAAACCAAATCTTCAGAGATCGAAGAGAATTTGTTCCTCCCACCTCCTGTCAACCTGGATCGGACACCTCTGGTCGATAAATACTACCTAATTGCAGAGCCGAAGTGTGAATTTGACTTCTTCGAAATGTACTTCTGGCTCAGAGATATCTTTCTGGACCAGAGCGACGAGATTGGACTCTGTGAGTCCAATATCCCACTGTACCTTTTCCCTCAAATCTACCATTTGCCTGATCTCATTCTCAAATGCCAGGCACATTATCTCCCTAGTCAGAGAGCCATTGTTTCATCATCTGGAGAGACCCTTTTCACCATTACCCCAGAAACAATAGACCGGATGTGCAAGATACCAGATATATAAAATATGCAGAACAGGAACGAAATGCTAGAAATAACAGAATAACAGTAAAATATCCAGCATAATCTTCACAATACACAGAAATGATATACGAAATAGCAACAGAAATAGCACTTGAACA